>SZYD01000854.1:0-46298 GCA_009363875.1 Mikania micrantha | reverse complement strand
AACATAGGTTTTGATACCAAAAATTAATAGTTCAAAAAGATCAGATTTGCAATTCATATGTAACATAGTGAAATAAGGCAATATTGGAAACATAGATATGTAACTACTGCAGATCAAACCTTAGTTAACCTAGTTTACGCATAGTACTCCATACTACCCCTCAAAATAGTTAAGTTCTGTGTGATCACCGGCTGGGTGGAGTGGTCAGTTCAATATATCTATCATCACAACAGTTTGACTTTCACAAGGGTAATGATCAATGCACAAGTTAAGTATAATTAAGATGGCAGTTTGGGACATTTGTAGAAAAATAAGGACTGATGAGCCATAACCATCCTTCTCTTATTATTTCCGTTCTTCCAAATAACATCGAAAGACAATCTTCCGGCACAAAGGAAGACTTCTCTTAAATAAAATCAGAAGACCTTCCCTCTCACAACAATGGAATTTCTCTAAATTAAGTTTGCAAAGTGCATACACAACTCTCTTTACAACGTGGGAAACATGCGCGACAGGATGTTGTAACGAGATGGAATTCTGCGTATCTTATACTTGATTGTGCATTGGCTTATCGTCGAGCTTATTCTCGACTAGCACTTATTGATTCCAACTATAAGACTTTTCCTTCAGGAGATGAGTGGACAAGGATGGAAAGAATCAACGATTATTAGAACCCTTTTATGACATCATGAATTTGTTTTCTTGAAGCTCATATCTTACTTCTAACTTGTATTTTCGTCAAGTTTGGATAATTCAATTGTGTATTGAAGAAGAGATTCATACTGCGGATCGTGTTATACAAGACATGGTAAAAGACATGAAAATCAAGTTTGATAAATTGGGAAATTATAGTATGGTATTGTCTTTTGCAATTATTCTTGATCCATGGTACAAGATTAAACTTGTTGAATACTGCTTTTCAAATTTCAACATTACAAAGGAACAACGTGAAGCAAAATTGAGTAGAATTTTTGATGGCATGCATAAGCTATATAACGAGTATGATATTCGTTCAAAGACAATGTATCATTATTCAAAAGTTGAGAGTTCAAATGCTAATGCTGATGTACTAGATGAGTTGGATGGTTTCAAGACATTTGAAAGCCAATTCAGAAATGTTAAGAGAGAACGGTCATAACTTACAATGTATTTGGAGGAACCGACGCTCAGTTGATCACAAGAACTATATATTTTACAATATTGGAAGGATAATCAAGGAAGGTATCCATAAGTGGCTCTAATGGCTCGTGATATATTGAGCATTCCAATCACCATTGTTGCTTCTGAATCATCTTTTAGCATTGGAGGCCATGTTATAAGTAAGTATCGAACTTCATTGCTATCATCAAACGTTGAGGCATTGCTATGCAGTCGTGATTGGTTGTTTCATTTGAAAGGTATTAATTAAAGTTAATGTGCTTTCATTTTTAATTGTTTATATATAATGTTAGTAAGTAATAAATTAAATATGCATCATTCATTTTTTCACTTTTTCATACGAAAACGAGAACGAGATGGAGGAATGACTTGTAGAAGATATTGAAGCATTGATTCCAACCTATAATAGTAGTAACTTTTAGGGTATCTCGTACCCACTTGCTTGATGTGTGTGTATTTCTAGCTTTTAAGTTGACATTGGTTTTGATAAAACTCTATTTTTTCTAAGTAAAACATGACGCTTTCCAAAGTCAAAATTGACACCTATAACCATTTTTTTTTTTTTAATCAGGCATGTTTTAATACTTTTATTCTAGCAATTATACTTAGATTTGAAAAGTGAAAAAGCAATCTATTATTGGGTTGGAGGTTAAATAAACTACCATTCTAAGGCATGAAATGCGTAAATTGCAGGAGATTGCACAGGGAAAAAACAAAAGTACAAGGAAAATTTATTCTAAACAACAAAAGTAGAAAGGAAGGAAAAGTTATTCTAGTTGAGAAGTTGGCTGAGGAAATTGGAAAGCTAAAATATTTGGAAGAGCATTCAAGGTTCAGGTCACATTCATGTTTTCATCCAGATCAATGGAGTTTTTTCATCCAGATCAATGGAGTTTTTTTTTTTTGATAAAAAATGATGGAGTTTTGGAGATTTCGAGATATGTTTTCTTTGAAAATGGAATGCATTATAACCATTGATGTAAGTTTTTGATTTACGTATTTATCATTGGAGATTTTTTGTAGTCATATCAGTAGGGGTGGCAATTCATGACACTACCTGAAACACGAACCGAACACGAAACGAAAATAATCAAGTTTTGGGTTGGCGTGTATAACCCGTTTAAAAAAGGGTCGTGTTCAGGTTGACCTGTTTATAAAGCAGGTCGGGTTCGGGTTGACCGATTTATAAACGTGTTGACCCGTTAACTCGTTTAAGGTTTCAAAATTATTTTTTTTTATTTTCTTTCCTATAACATATATTTAGTTGTTTTTTTTATTATTTACCATACTTTAATTAATTAACAAAATTTATAATTTTTTCATCTAAAAAAGAAAGATTTTAATTTTTTTTTCAGTTTACTATACAAACCATTTTATTTTAAACTTCATACTTTATAATTATGATTACATAATTATATTTTTGTTATAATAATATTAAATTTTTGTTAAAAATACTATACTAACTATTTGTTACTCCTACACAAATACTAAGCACTTTATTATTGATATACTTTCAAACAACAACCAACTTACAATATTTAACTTAGTTTGATTTATTTATATAATAGGTTAAACGGGTCAGGTTCGGGTTTACCCGAATTTATGTCAATCCGGGTTAGGGTTGGAAACTTTGACACAAATAAATATATAGGTCAGGTTCGGGTTGCAAAATTCAACCCGCCAACCCGTAACCTGTTAACCCGCTAACCCACCAATCTGACACGATTGACACCCCTAGTCATATGGTGAAAATGTTATTATCTTTTTGTATACATGTATTTTTATTTCATTTTTTTACTTTTTTTTAGAAAACCCGTTGGACCCGAACCAAAATGGTTATTTTGTAAAACGACTCATCTTAACCCAAACTCATCCTGACCCGAACCAATCTGACCCGTCACCCAACCCGCCCATCTTGCCGGCTCTAGTTGAGATTGATCTTGATTCAATCCGTCAAATTAGATGATGAATTTCGTGCCTCACGTTCTCGCTGCTCCTGCTCGACTTCGCTGCTGCCAGAGCCTTGTTGGATTGACTTTGATACCAATTGTTAGCTTTAATTGATACCAGAAATTTAAACAAAAAATCGATTAGAAAACTCAGTCCCTTGAATTTTCTATTGATGTGTGATAGTCAAATTACAGATTCATGACTCCTTTTATAGCCAACATATTCCTTAATCCTTCAAGGGTTACAATTACTACTATTTATCCTTATCAAGTTAATCCGATAAACACAAAACAAACATAAAACAAAACAGAAACAGACTTTCTAAGACATAGGACACAGTCTTTACAGGTTTAATTCATCAAACCAACCATGAGCACCCATGCGTCTTTACAAATACACTATTTTTCTTAAACTAGTTAATATTGGAAAGGCATATTATATGACCCAAATAATAATAATAAGTAAAAGTCCAACTTATTTACAAATACGGTACTTCTCATAAAACTTGTTAATCATGGAAAGGCAGATAAAATGACCAGCAAAAAAAAACAAAATAAAAGTTTCAGACGAGAGGGATGATGATATAGTTTCTATTTATGGTTTGAGGACTCCGAATTTTCCCAGTAAGTCACGAATATCAGCAGCATTATTATTATTATGTTGTTGTGGTGTGTATACTAAAATATTGGTGGTTTCAGTAGGTGTAACATCTGAAAGCGGGTATATTCTGTTAGCATGAAGCTGATTGGTGATACCAATCCCCTTTATTATAACTGATTTGTGAACCCCACCCAAAAATCCTTCATAATCCGTGTCCCCACTTTCACCCACAAAGACCACCACCTTTGATAAGTCCATACCCCAACGGAGATGCAAGTATCTGAAACAAAACCCCAAAAAAATAAAGATTACAAAAAAACCAGTTTAATGGTTAACTTATATGCCAGCAAGCAAGCACTAAGGTTTTAGTGGTGGCAAAACGGGCGGGTTATGTAAAGTTTTAAATGGGTTTGGGTAGAAATGGGTACCTGCAAACAGTTTTTGTAAGTATTTTAAACTTTTATTGAATATAATGCTATATATATGGTCAGTGCTTTGTATCAAACCCTCCTTAGACCCCATTAATAGTGATGCTAGCTATGAGTGAGATTTACTGGATATGGTTGTTATTGTTGATTATAAATATAATTAGTGCTTGGGTTGAAACGGATAATTTTGTGTCTTGTTGAGTTCCATTTTTATGGAGAAAAAACTTCTTTATAATCATTAATGCTATAACTATGATTGCCAAAGCTATATTATTACACAATCTAAACTTTGAATAAAGACATTTAGGAGGTTTAGTGTGATGCATAAAGAATACCCTTTCACTCGGACCCATTCAACAAATTTCCAAGTTATAAAAAACATTTGATCCGTTTGAGATTAATTGTAACCTAAATTATTCCAAAATCATAAACTATTATTAAAAAAATAAGATAGGAATCTGGATATTTGGCACCTAATTTTAATCCTATATATAAAGAAATTACAAAGACGAGACCTATAACAAGAAAATTTGAAGTACCTGAGGGCTTGAGAACGAGATGCTGACACTGGAATCACATTTATCTTCTTTCCATTTTGGCAATAAATAACGTGACAACGAAGAGCTTGAATCCTCATCAACTTCCTAAGTTCCTTAACAGGAGGAACCTACAATTGAACCACTAAAATAAGGTATATAATACATTACATAGAAAAACAAGCCACACACATATTTAAATCGATTTACATGTAACATCATATAATAGGCTGAAATTGTGACCCACTTGCTTTTATGAATTTGTTGAATTTTTTGCTAAAATGATGTTGTTCCATGTTGCATTTGGAATATGGGTGGTCCGTGAGTCACACCAGCGGATTCAAAATTTTTAAGGGGAGTCCGCAAGTCCCACAAGCGGATAGCACATAATTTGACTGAATCCGCTACTCCCACCAGCGGATCCAGCTTAATCACAATTTTCAACACATAATTTGGTACTAATAGAACCTATTTCCAGCGATTAACAAGACTAATTTCGTAATTAAAATGAATCCGCTGGTGGGAGTAGCGGATTCATTCAAATTATGAGCAATCTGCTTGTGGGACTAGCGGACTCCCCTTAAAAGTTTTGAATCCGCTGGTGTGACTCACGGACCACCCATATTCCAAATGCAAGCATTGACCGACCCACTTTCCAAATAATATACAAAAACATCATCATTTGAGCAAAAAATTCTGAATTTGTTAGTTTGGTTTATGTTTTGTCTCAGGGAAAGAAACACTGATCAAAATTTACCCAAAGGGTACTTCTTGTTTATAGGCTTTAATGCCATAGTTTAAAAAAAAAAGGTGACTCCTTTAAAAAATATATATAGAACTTTTGTAATAATATTTGATATACAAATTATAAACAAATAAAAAAAATTGAAAATTTTGGACAGAAAGCGTTTAATGCAACCTACCGGCTCATTTCACCTCTAATAAAATTACTTTCAAACAAGGGTACAACAACAACCTTACCCAGTATATTCCCACTTTTTAGTAGGGTCTGGGGGGAAGGATAGATACAAACCTTACCCCTATTCCAATTGGGATAGAGAGGCTGCTCCGAAAGAGTCCCCGGCTCAAAGTTATCGTTTGAAGTTAATCATCGTCATCCCAATGGTTTTAACGTTATTTTCACAAAATAATTGAAATAACGTTAAAATTAGTGCACTTTTACTTTTGCCCCTTAAGGGCCCACACATATATACATTATATGTGTGCACCACAAATGGGGCGTACTTTCAAACAAGGGTAACTAGAATAAATGCTTAGAGAATTAACCATAAACATGACTTACCAATCCGGGCTTGTGAACATTGAAAGCATAACAATAATTGGTTGAAACTTCTTCATCTTCAGTAACAACATGTTCTTCACTTTTATTTTCAGCCTTTCTGTCAATTATAGAAGCAGCCCATTTTATCAAAGTCTTCCTAAGTCCTTCACCACCCCAACGGTACTCGATATGTGAATGATAGTATAAATCAAATACAAACGGGTTATCTTCAGAATGTGTAGATGAATAATAAAGATCAGCCCCACTATTGCATATATATGCATCAAAAACTGAAGGATTCACACCCTTGGATACCAAATATGAATGAATATGAGCCATCTGTAAAGACGTTGCCAATATAAATCCAATCGACCCATCACTTTTTTCATTTTCTACCGCCTCGAATATTCTATGAACATTTTCGAAGAGTGACTCGATGTCATCAGCATCAATAGCTATTACAAAAACATGTGTTCTTCTCCTTATTGCTGGGAATTTAGGTTGCTCATTTTTATCTCCAGAGACTGTTTTTTGTGTACTTTTCCCGACGCTTTTTGAATATGACAAAACAGCATTTTCTAATTTATTATTTCGATCTTCTGAATCAATTGAAAACTTTAAATTTAGGGATATATCTTGCATATCTCTTAAGGAATCACTTGGTGAGTCAGATTCGGAATTTTCATCATCATCGTTGTTGCTTTTTAGCCACCTGGGATGCCTTGGTTTACAGCTGGCAATTCTTGAAAGATAAGTTTTGCAATGTTCTGTCCATGAGAATAGATGAATGTTTCTCAGACCGTTTGCCCTGCATTTGGCCCAAAGTTGCTTATCTGCAACAAGTTTTAGCAATGCATCTGCAATTGATTGTTGATCATGGGGATCGATAAGCAAACCATTGTCAAGTACCTGCAATGATGACATCATCAATTTACTGACCAATCCTGATTAGAGGTGGCAATTTTGACTCATTTGTTCTAAATGAGTCAAATCAAAAGATTAGCTAAACAAGAAACAAGTCAATGGGTTGAACAGGTTGAAAGTTACCTAAACTATATGTCTCATACAACCTTGTAGATTGTTTTATTCAAAAGTGCAGATTATTATTGTAATGATAATCTTTTAGTTAACATGATTAACAATCAATTATTTATAATCTTTTTAAGTGAAAAAAGAAGCATTAGTGGGCCAACACCGCCTGCCTCGTCCAACTTGATAACCCGTTTTTGACCAGTTATCCACCCCACCTAGCCCATCTTTGGGCATCTAGCCATAAACAAAATCAGAAGAAATATCAATAATACAAATACAACTAACTCGATGTATATCCACTGGGCCTCCATTTTTTGTGGCAACCATAGGTAATCCATGAGCAGCAGCCTGTTTAATAAAATCTGATCAGTTGGAACAATGGTATTATACTGACGTGTGCACCCTGTTTAATATAATCTAAAAATGCAACCAAAAGACTCACCTCGATCAGAGTGAGTCCAAATGGCTCTATGAAAGCCGGATTAATGAATACACCCTGTCAAAACAAGTTAAGCAAAGTTATAATTCCCCTTAATCTACTTCATTCAAATGCTCCTCATTTAAAGGCAATACATACTAACGACTTGTAGAAGAAGCTGGAAATAATTGTAATGTTCATAACAACAAAAAGGAAGAATTATCAGCTGAAAGTTAGGAGTTTTATTTATTAGTTTAAAGTTGAATGTTTATCAAGTAGGTCTAGATAATTACGGGTTTATTATTTAATTGTTTGCAAGTTTATCTAATCATTTAAATTCCTAGAAGATAGGGTTTGAGTCATAGTATATTTTTGCTTTTGTTTAGTATAAATAGGAGGTCTTGGTCAATAGTTAATGTGTGATTTAATGATTGAAGTTTCCTATTAATGTTTTCTTACTGATCAAAAGTTCTGTTTTTTTGTTTTGATCGCATCTGGGACTCTGGGCCAATAAGAATATTTTTTTCAAAATACATAATTGTATCAATGATGAGCGTGAGATCACATTAATAGAGAATCAGAAACGAAAAAACTCAATTTCAGTGAAGGTGGAAATCAAATCAATTACATGCGAAATGGGCCAATTTGGGTAAAAAATTTATCTCTAAACTGTCATGGATTAAAATTAACACATCAAATAAAAAGGTAACAGGTCAAAAGTCATCAAAACTCCATATGTATTTTTAATGCATAAAAAACCTTAAAATAGAATTAATGAGATGATGTGAGAGTAGCCCACTTGTTAGAGACATTGCCTCTTATATGGGAGGTTCCGGGTTCAATTCCACGCAAGGTGGTAGTTTAGAAGTAAGAGAAATTTGTCACTCTAAAAGAAAATGTAGTAATGAGACTGTTATTATCATAACAATTCATTCTTTCTATAATCGTATTAAATTTTTGCAACATTTTTAAATGGAGACAAAAAAGTGTATGTGGTCAACCCAACCCAAGTTGTTTCAACATGTTAGTACTACTGTATAGACTTCCCACCTGACCCATCCTGACCCCACCTAAATTTTTCCATCTCTACCAGTGAGCCTGCTGTTACAATCAATTGTCAATTATCAATACCATTATACCAAAGACGATATGAATTGATTCAAGAAGTACCTTAGTCTTCGCAGCTAGCCTATAGATGTCAGGGACTTCACTCTGCTTATGATGTTTAGGATACGCCACTTGACCATAAAGATCATATTTATCAATCATTTTAATAATTGAAAGAAGCATTGAAGCACTTGTGCTTGACATCTCATCAATGTTATCTCGGTTGCCCATTATCAATGTCTTGCAAAATTTAGTGAAAAAATATACCTTAAGAACACAAAATAATTTGTCTGACTGCATGAAAAGAGTAACAAGAGCATACAAGATTAGCAAGCTCCCTTAATGGACGACATTCCCCGAATGCTTTAACCAGAGTTGTAAGGTTCTTTTTAGGATCAGGCCTAGCAAGAGCAAGTATCATGGGCTTACGTGGGTTGGTAAAGAATCGCATTATCTGCATAAAATAAAATACTATTAAAAACCAAAAAAATGGGTAACTAGGCTTAAAGCAAATTTAAGAAAAAGGAAAACCTCTGCCCAGATGGATGGGTCAGGAGAAGGCTGCTGATCCTCTCCTGTTTCACCATCCACATCACCATCATGTGGGACAATATGATTGAACTCCATTCCTGGAGGAATAACCTGCCATTAAATAAAGTGATTAATTATGTAACTAAAAGATTAATGGATTGATTTGTTATGTTTTATATCTAATCAGTCAAATGGGTATATCAAGAAAGCTAGCTGCGTAGAAGGCGGGAAAACAGGTCAAAGGTCGTATAAAGTGTATTCTTAAATGCTTGAAACCTTCCAAAACATTTTATTCAAAAAAATAAAAATAAAAATAACAGATTATTACTGAAATAATGTATTCTTTCAATTGCATTTGACACACTAATTACTTATTATAAAATATGGACAGAAAGTGGTTCGAGTCAACCCAACCTGGCCCAATAGATCCATACAAAAGTCTACCCGTTACCCAACTGGTCTGACTTGTCCAATTTTGCCACCTCTAGAAAGACAACGCGAAATGCATAAAAAGCAAAAACAGAAATACGGCTTTTTGGAACTTACAACCGTGCGAGGCATAAACCTGCCATAACAGCTGACATTACGCCTGATCCTAGCCCGAAGTTTCTTCTCTAAAACTGGGTCAAACCCATCGTATAACCGCCACTGTTCATCAATTTCCTGCCGGGTGCTAGTTATAACAACCTCAGAAGCATCAAGACTCAATTCTTCCGCCTCTATCCTACGCATGATTTTGTACGTAGCATTAATTTCATCTTTAGTTAATCTTCCTTGTCTCAAAAGTTGCTCCAACTTATCTCGACCAAGTGAGTGGCCTGTGAAAAGCATGGGCACATTTAATGCACCAGATAACCGGGCTGCCGAGTCACCAGCATCTGCATAATGACCGTGAATGGCAACCGGCCAGACTGGATGCCCATCACCAAGCTGTTCACCTAAAACTTTGGACATTTGCATTATGTGGCTAAGAGCACCATCAACAAATTCAGGGATGTGTGGCCAAAGAAGCTCTTTAGGGATATATATGTCTTTTGGCCCGAAAGGAATACGGATTATATAAGCACCACTACTTTCTCCAATGTCTTCTGTCATATCATCAGAATTGTGTGGAGCTAACATCTCTGTTGGTTCACCATAACTAGAGTCTACTTCAGGACAGGCCACTTGTCTTGTAAGTAAATCAACACGATAGACACCTGGCATTGAAGCTAAAGCTCTTGCAAGTTCCACAACATACTTAACCTGGAAATGAATAAAGTAATCAAAAACAACTAAAGATCCCAAAAAGGGTGGGCTAGTAGGTTGGATAACAAGTCAAAATAGGTTCAGGTTGAACCAGATTATTTCTGGCAAAGGTTGACCAGCACACCTTTTTTCCCATATATTAATAAAACTATAGACAATTAATGAGTAAATCAAGGTTAAAAAACAATATTAGCACAATGATAATCTAAATCTTCGAATAAGAAGGACTGAAGGTCATCCATTTGACATGTTTGCCCCTTTGTCGCTCTAGCTAATTACAGGGCCCGTTTGAGATGGAAGACAACCAAAATCAACCCGTTCATAAATAAACGGTTCTAAAGTTTGACAAATAAAATCTAAATTAATTCAAATAAGCGAGAAAATGAAATAAGGATAGACTGGAATTGTTGACCAATACCTGACCACCTGTATCAGAGTCACGTCCAAGCTCCATATTTTCACCACGTATTAGCCCGTGAAGGCTGTATCAAATAAACTTATTATGGATCATATTGTCTAGTTTTACTTCTAACAAACTGCTCACATATTACCAATTGTTAAGTCTTTTACCTTATTAATACAATATACAGCTTTTTGCCCTTTTGTTGATTAGCCCATGCTTCCATGGCATCAAGTGAGCTCATTCTCGGCAACCGACCTTTGTGGACATCACCATGAGCAGACACATCACTAATTGTCTCTCCTTTTTCCCCTTCTGATAAATCCTCTGACATATCAGCCACCGCTTCTCTTCGACCTTTTTCACGCTCAATGCGACGTTTGGCTGCTCTATTAGCTTCCTCATTCTCCAGCTGATAGATACATGTAAACATCAGTAAAGATCAAAAGATTCCATTAACCATCAATCAAACAACATATCATGACAAAAGCCCATAGGAAGCTTTTCAAGATTGTTTTGCTTATTCCTTTTACTATTTAGCTTAATGCATTGATAGAGTGAGTATTGAACCCTTCCATCCCAAAATAAGAGTGCAATTCAAAATCTAGAAGGAATTTGAAAGAAAATTTCGCTCATGGTTGAATACAATTAACCTTCTCATTAAAGTTGTTTTATGTGGAAAATTCATCAAACAACATAAATTACAAGTCTACATTTTCTCAAAATTCATGAAAAGCAAACAGTTCAGAAATCAAACCAGGTTGCAAAATTAAACTTCTTTTTCAGTTCCAAGGATATATTCACTTACAGAATCAAGATCTAATATCATAAAAAAACAAAATTGAACAGAAATTAACTTTTACACAAATTAAAGTATACAAAAACCTGCTTTTTCTGACGAGCCAGATTCCAAATCCTCCAGCACATATTCTCAAGCCTAGTGTTCCTCTCTTGAGGACTCCTCGTCGCTTGGGCCTTCATATACAAACGATGATAGTTAACTTCAAAATCCAACAACAAATACAAACTAAAAACAGAGCAAAACGCACACGAATATATATTTCCACACCAAAAATATACGATTCAAATGAATTCAATTCGATTGGATTCTTTCAAACAGAATCCAAATCACATCATACAATTCAATACACACATAATGATAACCGTATGCATACAGATTGATCGAAAATTGAAGAATCAAACTTACTTTAACCCAAGAGCGATGAAGATCAGTCTCATCAAAACCAATGACGTTATCGACGAAGTAACGAGTAGGACTGAAACGGCCTCTTTCACGAAGGAGTAACGATGATTTTGCATCATCAAGTCCAGGACCTACATCGAGGATTGCCTCCAAGTAACTGTTAATCCAATCGTTTCCCGCCATTGAAGTGTGAGATTGATGACGATGATGTAATTGTATTTTGTATATGTGTGGAGAGTGATTTATGATAATGATATTGGAGATGATGAGTGATTGTTTTGAAGATTTTGAAAGGAAGAGAGAGAATCAGATGCTGAGATGGAACTAGAATATAGGGGAAACATGAGAAACCGCTGATTATCTTTAAATATAACTTAGAATAATACTTACGATTCGTGTGTCACATTAACATGATCACGGATATTAAAATATAGGCTACAAACCTGATTATAACGAGTGTTAATTGTTCTAAAAATAATAAACCGATACGACCCTAAACAAAAGTTAAGTTAATGTAGGACTACTTTACTTGATAAAAGTATTGTCTCTTAGAAAAAGCTATTTAAAAAAGAAATAATATTTAGGAGCAGTTTAGCAGAAAAATATTATTATTATTTAAAAAAAAGTTAATAATATGTATGTTAATAAAATAAGAAACAAATAATTATATTGCAATAAACAAACGTTTAAAAAAAATTAAGCTAAAAGAAAATTTAATACAATTCAATATAAAGTTATTATTCAATTATAATTATTATAATACTTAATATATATTTGCAATAAATGTATATAAATTAATACACCACATATTACAACAAGACGAAATATATCTTTCATCATGTCATTTTTCATCTCTCTTTCTTTGTTATTCTTCTTACAAGCATGTACTTGTTTTAGAGAAATGTATTAATACAAGAGTTTTATCATGTAATGCGTATGTAGAGAATGGAGATGTCATGCAATTTTATCTAACATTTTGTTTCATTATCACTGACTTCTCGTATAAGATTTTGTGTTATTATCACACATAATATTTGCATGATTATTTTCTTAATTAAAAATCACATTCGCATAATTATTCCTTTAAGTTGGAAAATATTTGCATGATTTGTTTGAAAAAAAATATGTCATTTGTTTGAAAAGTAAAACATATGCATGAATTATCATTTGAAAGAAAATCAATCTTGCGTGATTTTTATTTTTATCAAATTATGTTTGCATGATTTTTATAGGGTTGTGATAAACTAACACCTGAAAATTTTAAAATACACCCTCAATACGGGTCGTACTGCTCGGTACGGCTCGTCTCATTCATCGGTCAGACATTCCTCTGACATCCTATGATAATGATTGGCAGCAAGACGGGCCATACGGCCCGTCTCATTCATCGTACAGACATTCCCTGACATCCTAGGACAATGATTTGAAGCAAGACGGCCCGTACTGACTTATACGGCTCGTCTTGATTTTTCACCCCTGACATTGCTGACATTCTAAGACAATGATTGGGATCAAAACGGGCCATACAAACCTGTACGGGCCGTCTTGAGTAACTTTGAACTTTCTATATAAATTTTGATCGTTTCAAATTAACGTATCAATTTTCGAAGATTTCTAACACTAAATTCAAATTTCTAACAATGTCGTTATGGGATGGGAGTTTTTTCAACGATTACGTGCCAGATTGAATGAAGAGCCTTATGTTGAGTATTCATACGGATAGATCTAAATGCTGAACCTCATGCTAATATCGGTTTTGAAAGTCAAGCATCGTATGCGCAACAAAACGATTATGGGTTCATGTATTCTGACAGTAAACAAAGTAACCCGGATGAAACTTATGAAGAAAAACCGGTCGATTCACACATTGACTGGGAAACAAACGAGGTACACTTAACAGAAACATAGATTTATATAATAATTATTAGTTATGGTATTTATTATTTTTATACATCAAGAATTTATGTCCGAAGAAGCGCTGGTAAGGTGGGTGAAAAGTAGAGCACTAGACAACGGTTACATTGTAGTAAAAAGAACAACGAAGAAATTAAAGACAACAGGCAGTGTTATCAAGGTCTGGCTCATGTGTGACCATGGTGGCGAGCATACTAGCATTGCAATCTTTAGACGTTCAGGCATCAAAAAAATCAGTTGCCCATTTCAACTGATAGGGTTATACAACGAAGTTCGTGAATCTTGAAAATTACAAGTGATTAATGATAATCACAATCACAAACCTGCATCAGAATCTAGAGGGTCATCCATATGTGAGAAGATTCACTCAGGAGGAACAAGATATGGTTGAGAATCTGACCAATCAACACATGGTTCCTCGTAACATTCTTTCAAGCATAAAGAAACATAACCCTGCAAACGTGTCCATCTCGGTGATACTCCGATGCAAGTTTTGGAAAACCTACTTCATAGTTAGCGTTACGTTTACTATACCTGGGAAGATCCTGAAACAAACGTTGTGGAAGACATTTTCTTCTGTCATATCGTATTGTTGGTGGCGTGCATTTCTGCACACACTGATGATGGACGCAACGTATAAAACGAACTAGTACCGAATTCCATTTATTCAAATTGTTGGTGTGACTTCCACACACGAGACGTTTAGTATTGCTGTGACAATTACAGTTGAAAATTATGTCATCGATGACATGAGCACATGTGGTCGTTCTAGAAATCCACGTCGATTTGATGATTTTAATTATTACAGGTTATGCGAGAAATGATGAACGTAGGCGAAAACCGTGTGCGAAACGGAGTTCCTGATTGTCCGGAACCGAAAAACGAAGAAAAATCTCAAAGTATTGAACTTTTGGGGTCTTCGCGGTACGCTAAAGCGGATATGAGCATCCTTGGCGGTACGCGAAGGACATAAAATATCTGATTCTTCCGGATTTCTTCGCGGTACGCGAAGCCTTTCCTTGATCCGCTTGGCGGTACGCGAAGAGTAGGGTGGTGCAATGGATCAGATTTCTTCATCAGTTAGATGCAAAACATAATTTTTTTACATCTCTCGAACTTACCTTCCCTTACAGACGAAAAACTCGATCTTATACCATCTGAAATCAAATTTCAAGCCATCAGATCATATAGTAGAAGCCAGGGAACATATCTACGAGTTCTGATGGTTGTTTTGCAGTCAAAAATCCGTCAGATTAGGTAACTGTTCGTTTTAACCTTCTAGTTTGATTTTGATTGATTAGATCTTGTTTTTGAACGTAATGGTATAGTTAGGGTTGTTGATTATTGCCTAGATGATGGCTAGGATTGATTATAAACGAAGAACACGATGTTTTAACGGGTAAATCCTTGTTTTGATCCGTTGTAATGCCCGGTTTGCATGAAATCATACCCATGATTATAATGGTTTAAACCATTTGATTATGACAATGTAGGTGATTAGTTTGGTTAATCTTTGAAATGCAAGGCTAAATCCAAGTGTTTCAAACTAATCACAATCATTAACATACTCATTGGAACGATTATCTGATGTTTATGATAACAGTCAGATTAGTATGTTAAATATGGTTGTTAAACCTATTCTAATGCTACATTGTGATATTTCATGATATTTGGGCAATCAATAACAAGGATTGATCATTCCTAAGCCATTAATCTGTCTAGAAACTGTTTTAGCATTATAATTAACAACATTAACTATTTGGTTAATCCGAGACTATTCTGATTAATCAAGTATGTCATCAACCTTGTATTAGGAACCTAATTCAGTGTAGGTTCCTACATTATCTGTTGATGCACTTAATGTCCCTAGTTCAATTTTGTATTAATCATCATGTAAAGATTAAAGTTATATTAATGGAAGTTGTCTTTATATATTGTTATTGTTATTAATGTTTAAGTTTGATTATATTAAGTGTTTGATTTGGTTAATTAATATTTGAGTATGAGTATTACTCATTCGGGCGAATGACTCTAACGAATGAAGTCATCTGCCGAATGAAAATAGAGAATGACCATATTCAGCGAATGAGCCATTCGCCGAATGACTCATTCGACTGACTTGTACATTCGACATAGTCATTTGCCGAATGAGCTGCTTCGGCCACTCATTCGGCCGAATGACTACAGTCTATAAATACTAGTTCAAATCATTTCAAACCTAACTTTCCCGAGTCCTCATTCTTCCCAGTGCACTCCAGTGTCAAACCCTTGAAGTTTTGAACGATTCTTGCCGTCCAACTTCGATTCTCAACCCGTGGTGATCGATTCTCACTCGCACGTTGATTCTACTCACTCGATTCACCACGGTTGCTATTGATTTCGATTGGAAAACCCTGGAATAGGATTCTGCACTATTCCAGAGGCTGTCAAGCAGATTTACCTTGGAACCGGATTGTTTCCGAGCTCCTACTAGGTCCTACAAAGTGGTATCAGAGCCTTGGCTCTTGATTCTGCTTGATTTCCACTCAAAATCATCAGATCTCAGTCTGTATTTTCGAAACCCACAAAACCCTGATTGCCTTGGTCAAAAAGTTACTGTTACATTCCAAATCCAGGAATTTTTGTGGTGTTTTTATCAAAACATTTATCCCAATTGGTTCATTATCATATCATGGTGTTCTGTACCAAATTTGGTACTTAGATCTGCTTAAAATCGAAAGTTATTGCGATTTTTGTTGCCAAAACCCTCAGATCAGCCGAATGAGCATGGCGGCCGAATAAGTTGGGCCGAATCAGTTCTCATTCGGCGAATAGCATCATTCGCCATCTTCATTCGCCGAATAGCTTCATACTCAACTCACATTCGGCGAATAGCTTCATTCGACCCTTCATTCGCCGAATAGGTTCCTTCGCTCTTATAGTCATACTCAGATCCTCATTTGCCAGAATCGGTTCATTCGGTCCCCGACGTTCACCACAAACAACTTCATTCGGCCATCAGTCTGCCAATTTTTCTAAGTGTTGATTCTTATTGTTCCTGATTAAATGGAGGATTTAGCATTGATGGCTAATCAGAATCATCGCATTCAGACATTATTGTTGACTGAGACTGAGACGGGAAACTCCAACAAGGCTCCCAAGTTACTATCTTTAGACGATTATCCGCACTGGAAGTATCGGTTTGAGATCCACATCAATGGAGTGGATACCAATTTAGGGATGATGATTGAAGGAGGATATCTGAGGCCTCTTAATGAAGATGGAACTCCTATGCTAGTCACACGGATGACTGAGCCTCAAAGGAAGCTTTATGATTATGAGAAGAAGGCTTATGCTATTTTATCTCAGTCCATTGCTACTGATATTTTCCATCAGTTCAGACAGTTTACATCTTCTAAATATCTGTGGGATGCTTTGCAACAGCGTTATGAGGGCAATGATGCTTTGAAGAACATCAAGTCAAAGGCATTGAGGAAGGAATTCAACAGCTTTATGTATGTGGGGAATGAATCATTGGATGATTTGATTGCTAGATTTTACCATCTGTTGAGTGAGTTGTTTAATCATGAAGTCAAGACTACTACTCAGGAGAAGATTCAGTGTTTAGCAGATGCTCTTCCTCCAAAATGGGAATCATTTTTGATGGTACTTAAGCAGAATGAGATGATGGCACATATGGATATCAATTATTTTATCCAGAAATTGAAGGAGCAGGAAATTGAGAACAAGTGGAAAGCTAAGAGGGTTGCTCAAGTTCAGGATCCTTCGTTGTACTATTCTACACCAACTGTAGAGAAAGCCTTTTCACATGCTCCACTAAAGACTGCTTTTGTTTCTCAGACTACTGAAGCTCCATCTTCCAATCAGATTCATTTCAGTCAATCATCCTCCTCTTCAAGTTCTCAGAAAGAACTTCATCAACCAGTCACAAGTCTAAAGACAGAGAATTTTGATAAAGTTACCGTTGAGATTGCTAAAGAACATATGGGTCTTTTGTCTACCTTGGTTAGTTCTTATGATGGACTGGTAGCAGGACAGATTGGCAATCCGTATCTGACAAATGATGACTATTCTCAGATAGATCCAGATGACATGGAAAGGATTGACATCATGTGGGCTTTGGCAAGTGCTGTGAGGAGAGCTAAGGAATTTGTCAAAAGGACTGGTAAAGACATTAACTTGAACAAGGAATCTAAGTTTGGTTTTGACATGGCTTCGGTCACTTGTTTCAATTGTGGGGAGAAAGGTCACTTTGCTAGACAATGCAAACATCCAAAGAAAGCTGGAAACAAGAATCCTTTTCATCATCAAAAGTCTTCTGCAGCAAATACAGAAAGAAGACTTGTCCTTATTGATTCTCCTGCTCAAACTAGTTCTTCAAATGCAGGCAAAGCTTTGATGGTACAGCAGGATGAAGGTGAAAATTGGGATTTCAGATTCAATTCTGAACAAGGGGACAAGATAAAGCATGTGTTGCTGAGATCCAGAAGTCAGCTGATCAACAAGAAGAGAATACTTCTGAGGGAGCACAGCTCAAGATAGAAGAAACATCTGGGTCAGAGTCTGAAAGCTTGTCTGATTCTGACACTCAATCTGATTCTGATGCTGATATTGAAGAATCTCCTACTCAGTTTGCTTTGATGGTAAACTCATCTGCTACTCCTGCAACTTCACAGTCTGATCAGGTATCTGATGATTGTTCATCTTCTTGTTCTAGTTGTTTTAGCTGTGTTGACCTTAAAAGCAAGGTCCTTTCCTATCAAAATCACAATGCTGCTTTGATCAGTGATCTCAACCAGTGTATTGATGCTAACAAAGTTTTAAAAGCTAATGAAAAAGATTTTCAAGCTAAAATTGAACTTTTAAACAGACAACTTCATGAGGTTGAGATTGATGTTCTTAACAAGCAAGATGCTATAACTTCTTATCTCAATACCATTAATGAGGTAAAGAAGAAGTTAGCAATAGTTGAGTGTGATGATGAGACCCTAGGACAAAATCTCAAGAGCTATGAGAGTGCATCTTATATCATTGAGCACATTATCAGCAAAGGAGCTGATCATAAGGGTAAGGGAACTGTGAGTTATCAAAGATGTCCTCCACCAATCTTAAACAGCTTTGTCAATTCACCAAATGACAAAGATGTTAAAGATTTTCAAGTTATAACTCCATTAGTAATTGATCCGATTGGGATGCTTACTGATGAGGGTTCCTCTTTGTCAAAGGAATCTTCGGTGGATGGACTTGTCAAGGATTGGGTTTCCGATTCTGAGGATGAATCTGATGATTCATCTGATTGTGTTACTGCTCAGAATCCACTCCCTGTTATCAAGAAAGGTGACCCAATCTCATCCTCAAAAATTTATCAAGCCTTAGGTTTTATGAAAGCTTCAAAAGAAAATGAAGCTTGTGTGTTGAACAAGTTTGACAATCTTGTTCCAAATGGGAAAATGGGTTTGGGTTTTAATCAGATCACGCCTAAAACAAATGTTTTCAAACCAAAAAGGCAATCTTTTTCTAAATTAAAACATTTTCATAAAAAAGGAGAACCAATTTGTTTCGAGTGTGGTACACCTGGGCACTTTGTTAGATCTTGCCCACGGTTGATCAGACCAAAGGTTGCACCACCCAGGAAACAAAATCAGATTTTTATCAAAGCTGTCAAATCTGAATTTAAGTCAACTCAAGCAAAACCCAAACAACCAAATCAGGTTAAATCTTTGGACAAGGGTAAAGGGAAACTGGTGAACTTGAATGTTCCCAAGATGGTAAATACTGATCAAGTTAAATCATCATCCATTTATCTGAAAAATTCTTTCAGTAAAAATGCAGTCTGGAAAGTAAAGTCTAAGACTTCAGTTCCACCCACTTCAGACAAGGCTGTTTCAGATGGTAAATGGATCGATGTTATGATTCGAGACTCATTGGGTCAACCCAAGACTGTAAAGGCTTGGGTTCCCAAATTGAACTAATTGTTTTATTTTTGTGCAGAATGCCCCAACAGCTGCTTTAAACAGCTCTTGGATTGTCGATAGTGGGGCTTCAAGGCATATGACTGGAAATATCTCTCTGCTCACAAATGTTCAATCTGTTCATGGTGGATATGTAGCTTTTGCGGGTGACAAAGGTGGTTTTATCACAGGAGAGGGAATTTTATCAAATGGGAAAGTTTCATTTGACAAAGTCAGATATGTCAAGCAATTGGAGAATAATCTTCTTTCTGTATCACAGATTTGTGATAAAAACTACAAAGTTCTTTTTGATGACTCCAAATGCTACATTCTAAAGCAAGGTGTTGTTATCCCTGTAGATTGGATCTTGATGTCTGCCCCCAGGAAGCAAGAATTGTATGTACTCAATATGGCCACAGCTTCAACTACATCCTCTACAGCTTCATGTTTTATGTCAAAGGCAACGGAGAAAGATTCAATTCTTTGGCATAAGAGGATGGATCATTTGAGTCTGCGCAAGATGAATCACCTGGTACACAACAATCTGGTTGAAGGGGTTAGTCTGAAGAATTTCAAGCTGTCTGATGTCTGTGTATCCTGCAAAAAGGGCAAGCAAGTCAAGCAGTCTCACAAACCAAAGAAGTATCACTCAATCACTCTTCCACTTGAGCTGCTCCATATGGATCTTTTTGGTCCTGTTAACCGCAAGAGTATAGCTGGGGATCAATACTGTCTTGTCATCACTGATGAATATTCCAGATACTCTTGGGTTTTCTTTCTAAAGGAGAAATCTAAAACGTTTGACTGCATTCAAGTGTTGGCTACCAAACTTGAATCTCTTTATAAGCTCAAGATTCGCATACTCAGAACCGACAATGGGACAGAGTTCAAAAATCAGAACATGGAAAATTTTTGTAATGAATGAGGTATTGTTCAACAATTTAGTGCTCCATATGTTCCCCAAATGAACGGTGTTGCTGAGCGAAAGAACAGGACTTTGATTGAGGCCGCTAGGACGATGCTTGCTGATTCTTCTCTTCCAGTTCAATTCTGGAATGAGGCTGTAGCAAATGCTTGTTGCTCTTTGAATCGGGTTTTGATAGTGAAGAGGCATGGGAAAACTTGCTTTGAACTGCTCATAACAGAAAGCCTAATCTTAAGTATCTTGAACCTTTTGATGCACCATGTACTATGCTTAAGAAACATGAGCAGGGCAAGTTCAATGAAAAAGTGGAAGAAGGGTATTTTCTTGGGTATAGCACTCCAAATAAAAGGGTTTATAATAGATCAACACAGAATGTTGAGGAGTGGTACCATGTTGATGTGCAGAAATATTCTATGCCTCCACCAGGAAAAGGGCCAGACTGGATGTTTGATTATTCAGATCTTTTTGATTCGTTCAATATGCCTCCCATGTATTCAGATGAAGATGTTGCGGTTCAAATGTTATCTGATGTACAAAATGCACCTAATGAACCCGTACCACCTTCATCCACTTCAGTTCCCATTGTACAGACAAATGATGACAGCTCAGACACCGATGATAACTCTGCTCCACCAGTTGCCCCAGGACAAAATATTGATGATCTTGTACCAGATCTTGAGGATTTGAATTTGAACAATCTAGATCCACAGGTTGAGGTTCCTCCCCATCCAGTTGGAAGAATCAATCGTATTCATCCTCAAGAGAACATAATTGGGAGTCCATTAGATGGAGTTAAAACCAGAAATCAGCTTTCTTCAGGGGGGACTTGCTGACATTCTTGATTTTGCAGATGTAAGCTTTTGTGCTCATTCCTGTTTTATCTCTCAGGTGGAACCACGAACTGTCACTGAGGCTTTAAAGGAAGAATCATGGGTTGATGCCATGCAAGAAGAACTGCTGCAATTTCAGAAGTTAGGTGTCTGGCAACTTGTTGACAGACCGAAAGGTGCAAAAGTCATTGGCACTAGGTGGGTTCTTCATTGCAAGAAAGATGATCATGGCATCATTGTTCGAAACAAAGCACGTCTGGTTGTTCAGGGATTCAGACAGATAGAAGGCTTGGACTACAATGAAGTGTTTGCACCGGTTGCTCGACTTGAAGCAATTCGTATTTTCTTGGCATATGCATCCTTTAAGAAGTTTAAAGTTTATCAAATGGATGTCAAGAGCGCATTCCTTCACGGTGTGATTAGTGAGACGGTCTATGTCAGTCAACCTCCCGGGTTTGAAGATCCATTTCATCGAGATCAAGTCTAAAGTTAGACAAGGCCTTATATGGATTGCATCAAGCGCCGCGAGCATGGTATGAGACACTGTCTACTCACCTTCTGAACAACGGGTTCAGAAGAGGTGTCATTGACTGTACACTGTTTATTCGAGAAAAGGATGGTGACTTACTCTTGGTACAAGTTTATATGGACGATATCATTTTTGGTTCAACAAATGATGGTCTGTGCAAAGAGTTTGAGAAGGTTATGAAAGAGAAGTTTGAGATGAGCTCAATGGGAGAGATGAAATTTTTTCTGGGATTACAAGTGGATCAGTCTGAGGCAGGAATATTTATTCATCAAACCAAATATGTTGGTGACATACTGAGCCGGTTCAGTATGTCTGATGCAAAGCCTGCTGGTACCCCACTGGCTGTCAATCACGGGATTACACCAGATGAAAAGGGGGAGTTAATTGATGCCACTATGTACAGAGGAATGATTGGTTCTCTTATGTATCTTACTGCTTCTCGGCCAAACATCATGTTTGCCACATGTTTGTGTGCACGTTATCAATCAAAACCAAGAATGTCTCATCTGATTGCTGTGAAAAGGATTATGCGTTATCTGAAGGGTACATCGGATCTTGGTTTATGGTACCCTAATGATGATAATTTTGAACTTACAGCATACGGTGACTCGGATTATGGTGGCTGCAAGAGAGACTTCAAATCAACATCTGCGGGATGTCAGTTCTTTGGAACCCGATTAGTTACCAGGCAGTGCAAGAAGCAGACGTCGGTGTCTACTTCAACCTGTGAAGCTGAATACATTGCTGCTGCTAGTTGTTGTTCTCAGATCATCTGGATCCAACAGCAACTCAGGGACTATGGGTTACACTTTTTGTATATGTTGATAACACTGCTGCCATAGCTGTCACTAAAAATCCTCTTCAGCACTCGAAAACAAAACACATCGACATTAAATATATCTTCATACGTGATTGTTTTGAAAAGAAATTAATCGATGTTGTTAAAATTCACACTGATCACCAGAAAGCCGATCTTTTCACAAAAGCTTTTGATAAACCCAGATTTTTATATCTGTTATCGGCTAATGGTGTTTACCAAAAGGGTGAAGTCCTACCTTCATCTGAATCTAACAAATGATCATTGTTTTTCTTAGTTATTTCTGCTATTTTTTAATTCAGTATTTCTGTTATTTCATTATTCTAAACAAAAATACAAAAAGATTTTTTGTTTTAGATTTTTAGGGGGAGAAAAAGTATGCAATTTGAAAAACCAAAAACATTAAAAATTTGAAAAACCAAAAACATGAAAAATTATGAAAAATGAGAAAGTCTTCTTTAAGAAAGTAATACATTAATCTATCATGTCATAGAAGCTAAAGTAAATGTGATAGCTGAAAACACATGAGAATTATAATGTGATGTACTGATAGGCCGATTTTACAAAATGAATAGACAATTTGTGATGACTTTGAAAGTTTGATTTGTGGGATCTGTTTTAGATTTGAAAAGAAATTAATCGATGTTGTTAAAATTCACACTGATCACCAGAAAGCCGATCTTTTCACAAAAGCTTTTGATAAACCCAGATTTTTATATCTGTTATCGGCTAATGGTGTTTTCCAAAAGGATGAAGTCCTACCTTCATCTGAATCTAACAAATGATCATTGTTTTTCTTAGTTATTTATGCTATTTTTTAATTCAGTATTTCTGTTATTTCATTATTCTAAACAAAAATACAAAAAGATTTTTTGTTTTAGGTTTTTAGGGGGAGAAAAAGAATGCAATTTGAAAAACCAAAAACATTAAAAATTTGAAAAACCAAATGTAACACCCCGACCGGCGGCGGAAACGTCGGGATGCCACGAGGGATGTGTAGATTGTTCAAAAGCTCGTGGGCATCTATTTCAATCATCATATATCATTTAAGCAAACAACATAATTACACAAAAATCATGTTCATCATGAATCAATTACATCAATTACACAAAAGAATTAGTTAAACTAACTAAACTCTAATCGTCAGAAATTTAGTTAATTAACTAAGTCCAAGGGCCTATATGATGATGTCCAAAATAGAAGAGATCCTCTCTTCATCCTACTTGTCTCCATCACCTGAAACATGTAAGAAAATCAAGTGTCAACTACAAAAGTAGTTGGTGAGTAATCATAAGTTTTTATACTCAAAAATGTTTTAGAAAAATGAGTTTAAAAGTTGGTGTTTTAAAATAGTTTAATAAAATGCTTTGTTTAAAACGAGTGTAAGACTTATGATCTCCTTGAGAAAATCCATATGAATACCTGTATGAGATAATCCAACACACATCCATCAATTCAATAACCAATCACATAATCACATCATCAATCAGTCATAATCAATCTCAAATAATCATAATCAAACATAGATAGTCAATCCACAAACAAATCAAATAATCACATCATTTATATTCTCCAATAATGTTCGTGACTATACATGATCATTTTGTAATTAACATAAGTTAAATACATGATTCATGGAGTGGTAGCTAACCACGTGACAATACATGAATCCAAAGCAATTAACCGAAGTCAAGAGCAATGATTCACGGATGTGGAACTCATCCACGTGACAATACATGAAGTCAAAACAATTAACCGAAGTTAAGAGTAATGATTCACGGATGTGGAACTCATCCACGTGACAATACATGTAATCTTTGTTATTGACCTAAGTCAATAACAAGGTTTACACGGATTTAAGATAATAAAAGATAATCCATAATAATCAATACAATTTTAAGTTGTAATTATCATATTGATAAACAGGTATAAACCTTGTGTTATCAAAATAATAATTAATCTGGTATACATGTTTCACCTCCGAGTTTTAAAACTAAAAACAGTTTAAAGAAAGGGAGGTTATGAGAACTCACCTGAAGTTCTTGGATTCGATGTTTTAGAAGTATGCGCGCTCTCGTACGTGAAATCCAAAACAACTCAATGATCAAATCAACAATCTGTGTTTACCATATGTTCGCGTTCAAGAGTTAAAGTATGACATTATCATTAGATGGTTTAACTAGTTTAGCTTTAAAACTCTAAAGTATTCATTAACTTAGTTAACTCGATCAAATTTAAGATGTCACACTTAGGATTCTATTTCTATTATCTCGTAAGGATAATTCGACTTCATTAGTGGTAATAGTTTTCTATTGATGATAATCTTTTTAAATTAAGGTGTTAAGGTTATGCAAGTTGTAAAGTTTTATCCCTTATACACATATACAACTAATTCGTAGTTGCATGCATGCATGTTCACCTATCTTCACCACAATTTAAGTTATTACACATCCATGTAAAACTTAAAGAATTTACATTAGTATTTCGAACCGAATTTTCCATTGTTCATAAAATATTATGAATAAACTTATTTTAATAAAAAGGTTTTGGCCATGTTTGTTCATGCATGCATGGTTGTGTATATATATATATATATATATGTGATTCATGTCCCTTTACATCTCTTAAACCCTTAATTAGGTGGAACTAGGTCGGATCCCCCTCTTTGGGCAGCGAACCTTTGGCAAAACACAGCCAAGGTTCGGCTCATGCAAAGGGGTTCATTGGGTTCAGCCCACCCCCGATGGTTCGGCCAAGAATAGAATAGGGTTCGCGAATGAATAGCCTCGTCCAAGGGTTCGCCGGTCTTTTAGGGGTTCGAGGATATGCATGCAGGTTCGCTGCAATGCTTGATAGTTCGGCTGGTACTCAAGGGTCGTGAGTTTGCTAAGCATAGGGTTCGTCGAGACCTAGGGTTCGGCCACCCTAAGGGTTCGGCCACCCAAGGTTTCGGTTAGTCATGACGCAACAAGTTCGGCCACCCCCGAGAAGGGTTCGCTGCATGGATTCGCTGCCTATGGTTCGGCCCAAGCTCAAGGGTTCGTTGCACGTGAGTATAGGGTTCGCTGGCTATGGTTCGTGAAGCATAAGGTTCGTTAGCAAAGGGTGGCTGCATGGAAGGGTTCGGCTGCAAGCTCGTGGCACCAGGGTTCGCGGTCATGAGGCTCACGAACCATAAGGTTCGTTCACCTAACAGCAGGAGGGTTCGGCTGGGGGTTGCAGGGTTCGGCCCCCCTTGCTGTGTCGCGAAGCAGCCGTTTCTAACATCATCATCTTCAGTTCCAGCAGATTCGCACTATATGTGGCTTCTACATGATATCTAACAACTCGATTTGGTGTTTTACACTTGTTCTAGGTCGATTACTACATTAGCAAGGCAAGGATTTGAGATCTACTACAAAACCGGAAATAATATCTTAAATTTACCTCGGTTTGTTGCTGAAATGTGAGCTTTCTTTGTATGATCTTGTTCCTCTCAATCTCACGAACGCGTAGCCGTAACGATCTCGCGAATCCGTCAAGAAACGAGCTTGGAAAGTTAGAGAGAAGGTAGAGAAGGGTTGTGTGTGTGTTTTTAGAGAGAGAGTGTAGTTGGGTGTTATGAGGAAGAAGAAAGCTTCTTCTTCCTTATATCGCGTATTAATCACACGCTCCCGGTCTCGTTTTTATCGTGATATTAAACATCAAATGTTCGGTTTTTACGCGTGACACATATTTAACATAAAGTGTTTAAATAATAGGGTGTCATTAATTAAATTTATTTTCAAAACAAATCTTGGTCTCGAAAAAGATTCTCGTTTAATACCTGCGAACTGTAACAACATGCTCAGTTTTCTTACTGTAATTTATTTAAAACCATAGCTCATTTTGAATAAATTGGTTTTGCATAAATAAAATAAGTTTAAGTAAATTAGTTCGTAAATCGCTTTCGTTTCATTATCGTTAAATAATTATTTAATTATCTCGTCGAAACGCGTTACTCGCGTACGTATTCGTAAAGATCGTCACCTTTGCGAATCCGACGCTCGTATCGTATTTCGATTTGATTTACGATTTATGGAATACCGTTTCAGAACATTATTCTTAATAATTATATTCGTGTGAATCGTCACCCACGCGAATACACTATTAAGTCAATATTTCTGAATCCATATTCACGCTTAAGTAATGTTCGTAACCTCACTTCGCGTAATTAATTCCCATTATTTAATAACTTTAATATTATCATTTCCCAAACCAAAACCCACTAACCCTAGTCACTGACACATCCATGATAGACCGAAATATGCATATATATAGGGCATATGTAAGGGTCAGTCGCAACTGCCCTAGCCACCGTCCCACCGCTATTTCGATAAACCATGTCCATGGGTCCTTAACTATGTTTAGTAACCAAACCATAAACAACTCCCAGTTCCATCCCAATACATTCTTAACCATTAATCCATCATCATCAGTAATAAGTAACTGCGATAAACACTACGGGTCTGTGTAGTTGAATTACAACTAAACTTCCCGTGGTTTATGCGTACAATAAATGTGCTATAACATGTATACCAGTATAGTGATAATATCAGTAATGTAAGTCAATAATTTCATAATCATTAATAATTAATAAATCTCCGGTCGTAACAGTACATTCGTACGGATGTACGGACGTACGGATAACCGGAAGTACAGTGATGTTACACCAAAAACATTAAAAATTATGAAAAATGAGAAAGTCTTCTTTAAGAAAGTAATACATTAATCTATCATGTCATAGAAGCTAAAGTAAATGTGATAGCTGAAAACACATGAGAATTATAATGTGATGTACTGATAGGCCGATTTTACAAAATAAATAGACAATTTGTGATGACTTTGAAAGTTTGATTTGTGGGATCTGTTTTAGATTTGAAAAGAAATTAATCGATGTTGTTAAAATTCACACTGATCACCAAAAAACCGATCTTTTCACAAAAGCTTTTGATAAACCCATATTTTTATATCTGTTATCGGCTAATGGTGTTTTCCAAAAGGATGAAGTCCTACCTTCATCTGAATCTAACAAATGATCATTGTTTTTCTTAGTTATTTCTCCTATTTTTTAATTTAGTATTTCTGTTATTTCATTATTCTAAACAAAAATACAAAAAGATTTTTTGTTTTAGGTTTTTAGGGGGAGAAAAAGTATGCAATTTGAAAAACCAAAAACATTAAAAATTTGAAAAACCAAAAACATTAAAAATTATGAAAAATGAGAAAGTCTTCTTTAAGAAAGTAATACATTAATCTATCATGTCATAGAAGCTAAAGTAAATGTGATAGCTGAAAACACATGAGAATTATAATGTGATGTACTGATAGGCCGATTTTACAAAATGAATAGACAATTTGTGATGACTTTGAAAGTTTGATTTGTGGGATCTGTTTTAGAAAACCAGTTGGGTGAGAAATAGTTTTTGACTTAAATCAAGCATACACCGGTCATCATAGAATCAAATGAGGTTTCAAACATTAACAAGCTGGTATTAAGCTTGAAGAAAAATAAGAACAAGCTGGTATTAAGCTTGAAGAGAAACAAAAACAAGCTGGTATTAAGATTGAAGAAAAATTAAAGCAAGCTGGTATTAAGCTTGAGAAATACTTAAACAAAATAAGTTTGATTCCATATACGTGCCACATTGCTGGGACGAACCTAGCTGAAGCCGTCCATTTGGATAGAACATGTAAAATACAAAAAGATAATAAAATTGGAATCTTATAGAATTTATGATGACTGGTATTAAGATATGCTGAAATGAGTTATAAACTGATTTTGATCTTTAAATGGTAAAATGAAATGGGTAACGCAATCAGAAAACATGAGTGATCATAAATCTTGTTTAGAAGTTATGTAAAGTCAGGTTTAAAATTGGACAAATATATCAGTAATCATGATTATAGGACAAGTGTGTTTGAAGTGAAACATTCAGTGATGCTGATATAATATGATTAGGTGTGTGTGTTAATTTCTCAAAAGACTTCTCACAAAAACATGTGTTTCTTTGTATCTAGTTGCTAGTTGTACAGTCGTATTTTGTTTCAGAAAATTACAAAAATATTTTATATGTTCTACTTCAGTTTAGATGATCATTTGTAAGTTCAGATGTCTGTCTTATCTGAATCCTGAACCAACCAGACATATCTTCATAAATGGCATCTGTTTTACTGATCAAAATGTTAAATCTTAAAATTGGTTGTGTTTTGTGTTGAGTATGTCTCATTCGACCGAATGAAACTCATTCGGCGAATGAAACATTCAGCGAATGACTTGTGTCGAATGACCCATTCGACATATTCATTCGGCGAATGATTCGTGTCAAATGACTCATTAGTCAGTCTCATTCGGCGAATGACCAAATGT
Source organism: Mikania micrantha (assembly GCA_009363875.1). NCBI lineage: Eukaryota > Viridiplantae > Streptophyta > Magnoliopsida > Asterales > Asteraceae > Mikania > Mikania micrantha. The sequence continues at coordinate 17,050 of SZYD01000854.1, read as the reverse complement.
CGAATGACCTATTCGTCGTTCACATTCGGCGAATGAGTGATCCTATATAAACAGTAATTCGGGCGAACTACCTCATTCGACAAAAACCACTTTCGCCCTTTACTGTGTGTTTACATTCACCCGAAAAACCTTCTCTCTTCGGTCAAATTTTTTCTCGTGATTCCTACTCACCCAGCCACTGATAATCTTGTTTATTATCATCTCAGGTACATTGGGATCGAATATCGTCAAATTCTGACCGTGAAATCATCAAAAATCGAACAAATTTTAGGGTTTTAGGGTTTCTCATTTCGCCCTTGCAATAAATGGTCGAAATGGACTTAAGACCTCATTCAACCTATTTTAAATGTGTTAATCGGCCATTTCTGATTGTGAATATGTGGTTTTTGCGAACTGATTTGAAGATTTTGAATAGAGGGGTTTGAACTTGAACTGACAGCCGAATGTCGTCATTCGACGAATAGCCAAGATAGCTAATGACTCTTTCGGCGAATGACTCATTCGACGAATGACTCATTCGACGAATAGCCAAGATAGCTAATGACTTCATTCGGCGAATGACTCATTCGACGAATGACTCATTCAACGAATAGCTCATTCGGCGAATAGCTCATTCGGCGAATGAGATTTGTTTGGCAAATGTAGTTCATTCGGCGAATGACTCATTCGACCAAAGTGTTCATTCGTCCAAATTCAATTCATTCGGCATATCAGTTTAAACTGATTCTGTGTTCTGGTTTTTAATCTGATTTCAGTATTTTAAGCTATTGAGATGTTCTAACATGTCTTTATCTGATGTTTAGAATGGCTGGATACAAGTCAGTGACGAAGAACAACATTTGTGCTTACTTGGATCTCAAATTCTCAACACACCCAACGCCCGACATTTCATCGAGATCATCATTTTTTTGAGGTGCTCAAGGATATTCACTGCTATTTCTACCTTGCATGTGCCATACCACTCACATCAGCAGGATTTCTGGGCCTCTGCTGATATCGATTGTGAGGCTGAACCTACGGTCATCAGAGGAAAGGTTCTTGGGCACAATGTTGTTATATCAGCCGAGCACATCAGGAGAGTTTGTGGTTTCCAGGATTCACCTGATCAGCCATATTTGCTAGATCGCTACTTAGTTCACGGCTGCCTTATGAGGTGTAAGTATGAGGGCGATCTAGGAGCGGGGATCGTCAACAAGGCATATATGTCTCCGCAGTTCAAGTATCTTGCTCATGTTCTGATTCACTGTCTCGGGTCGAGGAGAGGTGGATTCGACGACATGCGGGAGACTATACAGTGTGCCTTTGTTGCATTGGTGCTTAACAGGCCATTCAACTTCTCTGAGATGATCTTCACTCATATGAAGGAGAATGTGGCACTAAAGGGAGACAAGAAGTTCTTAATGTATCCTAGGTTTCTGCAGCAGTTGATTGATGCTCAGTTGCCCGATTTACCAAAGACTGATGCTGATATCATCAAGCTGGAACACATGAATGATACTACTCTCAACAGAGTAATGTCATAAAGAGGGAAAGACAGGAAGCCGACTCTACGGTCATTGTTTGGTCATCTTTCGAGGCCTGATTACATTGCTCCACCTGGTCGGAGATGGAGGCATGATGACTCAGACTCTGAGGTGGAGGACATAGTTGTGCCTGGTGATGATGGTGACGATGGTGATAGTGGAGCTGGTGCAGGTGGTGATGGTGCTAGTGCTAGTATTATTGTGAGTACTGTTGCTGGTGATGTTATTACCACTGCTGATGTTAGCCTAGTTGAGGCTGTTGGTGTGACTGCTGGGGCTGGTAAGAGTACTTCCATGGCAGATGATGAGGATGTAGATGTTGATTCACTGTTGGAGCTGGATTTCATGGCCACTACTACCTCCACAGTGACTACTCCTCTTGATACTACAGTCACCACATCTGCTGCTGATGGAGATGAGTCAGAGGACTCAAGTGATGGTGAAGGTGAAGCTGGTGCTGATAAAGCTGGTAGTTCTGACCCAGAGGATACGCCAGATGATGAATTCGAAAGTGTATGGATCGGAGGGAGATTGATGAAGCGGAAGAGGAAGAGAACTGAAGCAGAGATGGAGGAGATTACAGATCCACTATTTATTCCAGAGTTTGACATTTCTCCACCTCCTCGTTCCTCTGCTCCTGTCACTGCCGCTGTGTCTGTTGCAGCTATTCAGTCTATATCTTCTCGGGCTAGGAGAGGAAAGAGATCTAGATTTTCATTCCAGAGGAGGTCAGAACTGACGACAGCTGCTACAACTACTGTCACATCAGTAGCAGCTGTCTCAGTTTCTTCACTGACAAGGTCAAGGGCTACTCATATTCGTGCTACCACTTCCCCTATGACCACCTCTATGACCCAGGCTCCCATTTTTACTGCTGCCTCTGCTGGTCCCTCCATCTCACGGGCTGACACGTTCATACCTACTGTTTCAGTTATTGATCAGCTGAGCACACTGAACAATATGGTACTTATATTGGTGGAGAGGAGCCTTGAACAGGAAAAGAAGAACAAGGAGCAGGAATTGATCATTGCTCAGCTTACACAGCGGGTAGAGGAGCAGGATACCTTGCTTCTTCAAGCTGCCGATCAGAGAGCGGATCTACGGGCTCGTTCTGCTCAGCAAGAGGAGCAATTGCTGAAATATATTGATGAGCATCATCAGTTGGCATTGACTGTCACTGATTTCAGTGACCGGATCCTGTCCTTAGAGACTGCGAATGCTAGACTAGTTGATCAGCTTGACAGTCTCAAGGATAGCACTCCCAGGATCGAAGGCACTGTTGCTCACTCCAATGATTCAGATTCTGATAAAGAAGAGGAAGAGAAAGAAGAGGAAGAAGAATCTGATGAGGAGAAAGTTGACTATGAAGATTCTGATAAAGATAATGAGGATCAGGACGAGTCAGGAAGCGGGTCTTCTGATTCATCTAGTTCAGATGATGATGATGATGATGATCAAGCCCCTTCTACTTCTGAGATCATATCAAAATCCATGCAAGACAAGAAGAAATAGGCTCCTCCTCCACCTCCTCCGACACAAACTGAAGAATCAGCAGCTACTGAGGAAGTCGAAGCTGTGCCTGTGAGACGTCAATTGGATGAGACACTCACTATGATTCTTGACGCTCAAGGCATCATACAGCACTCAGTTAGCTATGACAAAGAGGAGGGGGAGATCATACACTGCTTATCAAAGGAGCAGATAGCTGAGTTGTTCAGGTTAAATCCTGATGAGGTTATTACTGATGATACCTCAGTTCCAGCTTTTGATGAGCCTACTCCAGAAAACTTTGATGATGTAGATGAAGTCATTCTGGAGGATATCACAGATGAGGAGTATCCAAAGTATACATCAGCTGAAGACGAGCTGCCAACTTTCACTGATCAGTTTGATCAAGCCACTGAAGATCTACTGATCCGATACTTAGAAGAACAAGTTGAGGTTAGCAAAGCCGAAGCAGATGATCAAAAGAAAAGAAAAGAGGAATGGATGGCCTACTGGGAGGTCCTGAAGAGGGAAAGCACAATGAAGATGCCAGCTACGCACAAGAAAGTATACAGGACCAAAGGCTACAAGGCTGGAGGTCAAATCTTAAGCTGGGCATACTTTCATGATCTTGGGTGCTATGCTGTGAAGAGAGAAATAGGCATTGACTATTTCAAGCATCCTCACGATTTTAAGACATTGCCAGGATTTGAAGTCAATCAGTTAGCTCGTCTGAGGATGCTATATTCTGAAGATTCTGGAATGTCAGCCTGGTTCTCTCGACAAATTCAGTATGAGTACAGGAGAAAATGGGTGAACTTCCAGCCCCAACAGCCTGAAAGATATTATCTGCCGGAGATAGATGGAGATACCCGGAAACATAAAGTTATCCTGAAGTGGCTTCCTCCTAAAGTTTTGAAGAATATTCCATTAAGGAAGATGCGACAAGACTTTATAGAGGGCTTCCGATGGTGGTACTACGACGGGCGAAGTGGAGAGGCTGTAATTGTTATGTGCAAGGAGAAGAAATGGGAGACTGAACGTATATTTGACCCGATGTGGTTGACTAACTTGTCACACAACGATGTCAAAGCTTTATTTCAACAGCAGATATTTTTTGATGTACAGGACATGGAACAGGCACTTCAGTTCATGAGGGTGATCAGAATCTGCATATGCTTAAAGGTTCATGCTGGAGCAGATTGGAAAGCCATCTCTGATAAGCTTCTCAAGAAAGACACTTCCAAGAGCTGAACTAGGTCCAAGGGTGAGTTTGTTGATGCACTTAATGTCCCTAGTTCAATTTTGTATTAATCATCATGTAAAGATTAAAGTTATATTAATGAAAATTGTCTTTATATATTGTTATTGTTATTAATGTTTAAGTTTGATTATATTAAGTGTTTGATTTGGTTAATTAATATTTGAGTATGAGTATTACTCATTCGGGCGAATGACTCTAACGAATGAAGTCATTCACCGAATGAAAATAAAGAATGACTATATTCAGCGAATGAGCCATTCGCCGAATGACTCATTCGACTGACTTGTACATTCGACATAGTCATTCGCCGAATGAGCTGCTTCGGCCACTCATTCGGCCGAATGACTACAGTCTATAAATACTAGTTCAAATCATTTCAAACCTAACTTTCCCGAGTCCTCATTCTTCCCAGTGCACTCCAGTGTCAAACCCTTGAAGTTTTGAGTGATTCTTGCCGTCCAACTTCGATTCTCAACCCGTGGTGATCGATTCTCACTCGCACGTTGATTCTACTCACTCGATTCACCACGGTTGCTGTTGATTTCGATTGGAAAACCCTGGAATAGGATTCCGCACTATTCCAGAGGCTGTCAAGCAGATTTACCTTGGAACCGGATTGTTTCCGAGCTCCTACTAGGTCCTACATTATCATACATTGTATGATATAACTTTAAAATAATTAATCAAATACCTAACCTCAGTTTGATAAGTTTCAAAGCCATGTCTTTGACATTGGACGTTCAGAAAGACCTAATCAGTAAGTATAAATAACTAATTTAACATAAATAAATGCAGAATCACCTCTTTATTACCAGTTTGCGTGACATTCTGCTACTTGTAAGTTATCAGGTGAGTTTCGTACAACCCATTTTCTTATAATCTTTTACAAAAATTAGGGTAGCACTGTGGAACTTTTATTAAACATATGATATGTATCACTGTTATCTGCGTGACTTCATGTGATTTGTTGAGAACTTGTGGCTTTCATGGGATTTTGCTTGGAGAACAGAAGACTATCACAGAACTTAAAGTCCTCATTTTTGAACTGTATCTAGTGAACCCATGAGGGGCCGAACGGGGAACAATGATAGTACTATCGGCTGACAACCCATTTGCTAGGAGTCTGCAACTCCCCTTGCTGTGAATGTTTGTTACCTGTTTTTAGAACTTCTTAATGTTGTGATAGACATTAAGACAATGATGCATTAAGATGTTACCGAAAGGTAGTATCTTATAGAACAGAACGTCCGAAAGGAACTAGATACGGGTCCCATGGTTATCTTGAACTGAACATTTTGAGAACTTGTATAACATATCATATTGTTGAACATGAACTTTACGAACTCACCAGCTTTGTGCTGACGTTTTAAATTTAAACATTTTTGCAGGGAAACAGTGATCGTCGGTGAGGATACACTTTTGGAACACTTGTACTTGAATAATTTAGTTATGTAATTAAATAAACTTAGTTGTAAACTATAATGGTGATTGTAATGACGAACCTTGTAATGTATTTACTTTAAGTTAATATGTGTGTTGTGATACCGGATCAAGTAAGTCACACCTCATCTCTGAGACATCACCATTATGCTTCCGCAACCTTCTCAGAGTGACGAATGACATCATCAACAGGTGACGAGAGGTGGGGGTGTGACAGGGTGGTATCAGAGCCACAAGTCATAGAGAATTAGGTTGACTTAGAGACCTAGACTGTCACACCCCGAGCCGGCGGGCCGGATCGTGAGTCCCGTCGGGCGAAAGGTTCCCGGGGTGCGATATCATGAATGATAATCGGAATGATCAGATTGTTTACATAGCATCAACATTGAGAATAACTAAAGCACAATATAACATTAAACTAGGATTACAAAGTTAAATTACATCTGTCAATGTTTGATAATTTAACTGAGTAAACCTATCAAAAGAATCGAATGTTTACTATCTTGTAACTATACAAGATATCAAAAGTGATTCACAACAATCATCAAAACGTGTGCTTTTCAAAATCTACTAGGTCCTCTTCTGGCATCCTAGCATGCATTCCTGAGCCTTAGCTTAATCCTGTACATCACCTGAGAAAGCATGTAAGAAAACAAGGTCAACACAATGGTTGGTGAGTTCATATAGTTTAGTATTTGAAAAAAAAATAGCTTTACAAACCTTTTCGGTAACAACCTTAACCTCATTAACATCACATGTGATATCCAGATCGGTACGCTTATATATAGGGCATACGAAAGGGTCGAGCCTACAACCCGCCCAGACGCCATCCCACCACATACTAATCCACATATGACACTGTTGTTAATGATAATTAAGCGTTTTACCTACCATCCAATTCCATCATAGTTTCAAGCATCATGTTTAGAAGTTTAAGATATGCACCCAATAGCATTTACAAACCCTTTCGGTAACAACCTTAACCTCATTAACATCACATGTAATATCCAGATCGGTATGCTTATATATAGGGTATGCTTATATATATAGGGCATACGAAAGGGTCAAGCCTACAACCCGCCCAGACGCCATCCCACCACATACTAATCCACATATGACACTGTTGTTAATGATAATTAAGCGTCTTACCTACCATCCAATCCCGTCTCCATCATATCTTTAGCATTACTGTTTAAAAGTTTACAAGTTTATAGCATTCACATACTCGGCCTTTACGTATATTGTACACGGATAATAGCTTCGCATTAACGTAGTTTAGCATTTACGAATCTCATGCATGGGTACAAGCTTTGCTCTAGAATAGTTTAGCATTCACGTAGCCCATGATTTGATACAAGCTTTGCTCTAGCATAGTTTAGCCATTACGTATCTCATGAATCGATTCTAGCTTTGCATTAGCGTAGTTTAGCATTCACGTATCTCATACATGTAGATACAAGCTTTGCATTATCATAGTTTAGCATTCACGTATCTCATATATAGATACAAGATTTGCATTGACATAGTTTAGCATTCACGTATCTCATGCATAGATACCAGCTTTGCATTAGCCTAGTTTGGCATTCATGTATCTCATGCATAGATACAAGCTTTGCATTTAGCATATAATCATAGCTTGTAGCATCTAGTATTAGCATGTAGTTTGAGCATATAGTTCATAGCATTCGCATTAGCATATAGTTTAGCATGTAGCTTATAGCATAAGCATTAGCATGTAGCATTAACATTAGCATGTAGTTTTGCATGTAGCTTATAGCATTAGCATTAGCATATAGTTTAGCATGTAGCTTGTAGCATTAGCATTAGCATATAGTTTAGCATGTAGCTTGTAGCATTAGCATTAGCATTAGCATATAGTTTAGCATATAGCTTGTAGCATTAGCATTAGCATATAGTTTAGCATGTAGCTTGTAGCATTAGCATAAGCATTAGCATTAGCATTAGCATTAGCATATAGTTTAGCATGTAGCTTGTAGCATTAGCATTTAGTTTGAACAAGTAACATATAACATTAGTATTTGCATTTACAAAACATTTAAACATCTGTTTAAAATAATTACCATGCTTCTCAGTCCCGATGTAAAATCCAAAATGGTTTGAAAAGGGACAATGAACTCACCTTATTGTTGAAGTGGTTGACTAATTATAAACAAGAAATGCACGCGCTCGTTTTTGTACTTGCGGTTATTTTCAAGATCCTGTATTGATTTCACATTGTATGTAACTCATAAGTATAAGTTGTAGTGACTTGTGTGCGTGTGTGTGTTAACCCTAAATTGGCTAACACCCATGAGTCTCGGTCCTCATTCGGCCCTATTTACTTGTTAGAGATTTTAGTGACACTTAGCCCAATTAGGTTAATGTTAGCATTCTTGTTCATTTGCATTAATATCATAACCAAAGAGATTCTAAGTATAAAACTTAGGTTTTAGGTTAAAGATTAATAACTCTTAGCATCTTATAATATAGTTTTGTATCAACATTGCTCCATTTGCCTCGACTCTTTAAAATCTCTTGTTAACATATTCAACCTACCATGTTTTAGGCTTTATGAAACTCATTGAACCCAAACTTGCCACCTTTGTAGTAAATAGGATTTATATATAAATCCACTCATGTAGTTCTTGTTTATAGGTTTAATGTGTTATGTTATCCTCTAACCTTGTGGGCCGATTCCTACTTGGGCCGAAAAGTAAATTGGGCCGTATAAGTTATGAGGGCCGAATGAGGTGTGTCATGGGCCTAATATATCCTGATGGGCCGATTGTGTGCATAGCTGAATCAAAACGGTCTGCTCGAATGGATACCCAACCCCAGATCCAGCGAACCTTCAGGTTGGGTGGCTCCCAGGTTCGGCTGGAACCCCTAGATTCGACATGGTCTGGGTTCGTGACTTGCAGGGTTCGGCCAAGGGCAGTAGGTTCGCAGGGATGGAGGTTCGCTGCCCCCTTAGGTTCGTGGCTACAGATTCGTGACAACCCCAGATTCGTTGATGATGAAAAGGTTCGGCTAGGGGTGGTTTGCCATGAGGGTTCGGTGGTTCGTGGCTCACACAGGTTCGTGGCAGTAGAAAGGCTCGGCTGGCCTAAGGCTCGTTCAGCCTAGGTTCGGTGGTTCGTGAGAGGTGCGGCCAAGTTCAAAGGTTCGTTTCCCCTCCATCCCATACCACCGAGGTTCGGCTAACCCAGATCTTTCACGAACCCTGAACCTTCAACATCATCATCTTCATTGAGCATCACTCGTTCTAGGGTTGTTTACACGATGGTGTTATGAAATAAAGGATTTTCGAATATGTAGAGTTCGTCGGGTTGAATCTAGGGCCGGTTAAAGGTTTGTGAAACAATGCAAGAGTGAAAACCCTAAATTTTCGAACCTTCAAGCTTCTTTATCTTGATTTCGGCTGGACAACTTCTCAGATCTGTTGTACTTTCTTGTAGAGGATGATTGTAGCTACGTGTGGACACCAAGAACACGAGATTTCACCAAGAAACGAGCAAGTTATGATGATTTGAAGCCTTGGAATCTAGAAAGAGATAGAGAAACGGTTGGGAGAGTTTAATGAGAGAGAGAGGGTGTAATAAATGAGAAAAATGGTTCATTTAGGGTATATATACCCCGCGTGTGTTCGGGTTCGTTTCGGTTGCTCGTTTTTCGTCTTCGTTGCGTTTCCGAATCATTACGCGTATTTTACGTATTTTAAATAAAATGAATTTACTTTTAAGTTTTTAAAAGGTTGTGATTCCTAATAAATGTTCTATATCTATTTTCTTTATTTTATTATCTTTCGAGTCGTTTTTTGTTTTCGTTTCGTCAGAACGCGTCACCTTCGCGCGTATTTGTTCGAATCGTCACCCGAACGAACACGACGTTGGTTTCACTTTCTGATTCTTGTTTTCTACTTTTCAGTCATCATTTCAGAACGCTAAACTTTCAGATTTATTCGTACAGATCGTCACCTATACGAATAATTTGTCAATTTAGCATTCTGTAACGACATCCGTTATGGTTTTGTTCTGTTTAGCCTCGCATACGTTTATACATAATAGCATTTAATAAAGCATTTGCGTGTCAGTTCAGTGTTTTCTGATGTTGTTCTGACTGTTAAACAGTGAGATTTAATCAGATTTCAGAAACGATTGCATAATAGTTTAGTGTCAAGCATCAAAATGTCAATAGCATACAATAGTTCACATAGTTTGTACCTGAGTTACTGTGCAAGTTACTGTGCAGATCACTGTTCTGGTAACGTTTCCGGCACTGATGTTACATAGACTATAACCATAGGCTCGAATAGTGACACAGAGAGCACCGAACATAATTAACGAACAAAACTTGTTTTGAATTAAGCCAGGATAATCAGGTGGTACGAATTCCAGTTATGAGTGGCCAGCATAACTGAAATTTGCAACACGTGTGCATTATAGTGAATTTCAATGCAAGCAGAACAATAATAACTGTAAGGACGAGTAGCTGTTTTGAGATAGGAAGAGACATCATATCATGTTTATGTTGAATATTATTATTCAATATTTATTACATGATATTGATCAGAGATTTTCATACGTGATAATTGATGATACGCCTAACTCTAGTTTGAGCTCGGATTCCGATTCATCGAAAGCATCATCGGCTACTTCCCAGTCTGTACCACAGGTACCAGCTACGTTATCACCACATGCACTATTTGCTTCACCCAGATTCTTAAGAATCGGGTAAGAATGCTTATGTAGGGAAGAGGCAGAGTTCATCACCTTAGAGGATTCTAGTATGTGATGGACTTCAACACATGTGAGGTCAAGCTCGTAAGACTACGGGTTTTCCCCACGACGATAGCTGACACCGAGGGATGTGCTTAACACTATTCATGAGTTGAGAGAATCTTCCTACTAGGCGGAGCTACGAACGAAACTTTAGCAGGCTAGCTAGGATCTACAGAGTATATGCCATGAGATACAGCAGTCCCGTACTATTCTAAAGAACATCTGTACTACCGTATTAGAGATACTTATGTCTCACCTAACCCTTATGAAACAGGGGAATGCTCTAGATACGGTATCATCTTTGCATACCTTGTGTGTGAATGTATGAACTATATATTAATATCAAACTTGTATGAACTATAACTAGATAATAAAAGAGAACTATGTGAGAACATTACTATATGAGAACATTGTTGTACGAGAACATGAGAACATTTATGTACGAGAACATGAGAACATTTATGTACGAGAACCTATCTATTGGCGGTGTGGCAACGTATTAAAGAACTGTAGGCGAACATTTTTGTGTGAGAACATTTCGGTGTGAGAACTTATCAGTGTCCTGTATGATAATATATCAAAAACATGTGTAACAACATATTTATATCACTGTACAGTGAGCTGTGTAATATTTTAACATGTTTTTGAAGTAATAGGACTGAGTATAACTACGAACATTTGTGTGATCTTTGTGTACTGAGAACATGTCTGAACTATATCAATGTAGTTATACTATATATATATATATATTTTTATAATCACATTTCGACATGAATTTTCAGTAAACTGAATATGGTTGAAATTATGTTATTTAAAGGGTTATATCTTAATGTTATTGAACTGATCTGCGTTTATCGGCATGTGAGCAGAACAATGGCTCCAAAACGTGGTCAACCAGCCACGAACGCTGCCAAGAACATTACTAACCCTGAACTGAATCAAGTCCCACCTGTGAACGTAGAATCAAATCCGGATCCATGTGTCAATCCGAAAACGAACAAGGCTCCACCTGTGAATGTTGAAATGAATACGGTTCCACCTACGGCTCCTAGTGGATCTGAACTAAATGAAGCAACGATTGCTCGAATTGTAAATGAGCAACTGGTGGCAGTTATTCCAGGTATGTTGGCTCAATATCAGCAGAACATAGCTTCTAGCTCACATGGAAGCCATATAGAGCGCAACATTACTGACAGGAGCACAGAAAGTTATACTACCACCAGTAGGAACATAGCAATTTTAGATTCTCCACCACATGGATGTACATACAACTACTTTGAAACTTATAATCCTCCAGATTTTACTAGCAAGGAAGGAGCTAAGTGGTTGTTAAAATGGATCAAAGAAATGGAAACAAAACTTCAAATTAGCGAGTGCTTAGAAGAGCACAAAGTAACATATGCTACTTATTCTCTTAAGGACTCGGCTTTGATATGGTGGAATACCCAAGTAAGATTATTGGGTACGACCACTATTGATGTAATGGGCTGGAAGGAGTTTAAAACCTTGATTATTTCAAAATATTGCCTGGCCATCGAAATCATGAAACTACAAGAAGAGTTCTTGAATCTTTCAATGATAGGTACGAAGTGTTGGAAATATACGGAACGATTTCATGAACTCACATGTTTATTTCCTGACATGTTTCCTACTGAGCTAGTCTTGGTAGAAAAGTATATTCAAGGTTTGGTTCCTCAAATTCAAGAAATGGTAGCTGCTGCCAAAATTACAACTTTAAAATATTCCATTATCTTAGCCAATAGATTTACTGATGAGGCAATAAGAAATGGTACCCTAACAATGATGGATGAGGAAAGTTCTAGCGGGACTAAGATCAAGGCATCTAGTAACACAAGAGGAACAAAAAGGAAGAGGTTTCAAAAAAACAAAACCAAAGCTCCGGCTGAGACTAGCCATAGCAAGCCAATGATTAAAAACTATGGTGCGGCTATCTCGAAAAGGAAAGTATATACTGGGCAGGCGCCCAAATGCAATAAGTGTCCTTTTCATCACACAGGACCATGTCCTGTTTGTGCAAATTGTAATCGAGTCGGACACTACACCAATATTGTAACAATCCTGCTCGTCAACCCAATCAAGCACCACGACAAACCACTCAATCAAACCGGACGTGCTTCAAGTGTGGAAGTCCCGACCATTTTGTGAGAAATTGTCCCAACAATAACACAAAACAAGGCAACCAAAGCTAAAGAAATAACCTTTTAAATAAGTATGAACAAAGCCAATCAGGATGTGAACATTTTTTAAACTTAGTTGTAAACTATAATGGTGATTGTAATGACGAACCTTGTAATGTATTTACTTTAAGTTAATCTGTGTGTTGTGATACCGGATCAAGTAAGTCACACCTCATCTCTAAGACATCACCACTATGCTTCCGCAACCTTCTTAGAGTGACGAATGACATCATCAACAGGTGACGAGAGGTGGCGGTGTGACAATTGCTCACGCGGTCGTAAGCAGACGGGCCGTCTTGACCAGACGGCCTGGTTTGGCTTGGTTCTGTCCTGGTTTGGGCAAGATGGGTCGTCTTGATCAGTACGGCCCGTATAAGGAGACGACCTGGTTTGGGTTGTAGACAGCCTAGTTTCTCTGAGACGGCCTAGTTTTGTGTGAGACAGTCAAGCGAAGTACGGGCTGTCTAGGCCGTTTTTATTTATTTTATTTTTTTTGAAATTTATGAAGTTGGGTTTTTCTTTTTGCTATTGTTGTAAAAATCGGCCTAGGCGCCCGACAACTGTCTCGATTTTGGTCTAGGCGTTGCCTAGGTGCTAGGCGGTGCTAGGCGGGGCCTAGTCGGCCTAGTCAGATTTTTATTTTTTTTACTTTTTTTGACTTTTATCTGATAAAAAGGGACCAATTTCATAATTAGTTAGACATTTCTTAACCAAAAATCATTAATATGTCTCTGAAACATCAAATTCAGTTAGTTAACATCGAAATTCATCTCTAAACTTTGAACTCAGTGTTTAAGTTTACACTTTGAAGTACTTTATTTAGTATATTTAAATGTATTTTTTAAATTATTTGATGTATTATATTAAATTATTGATATTAATGTGTGTATATAATATATATTTTGTAAAATTACATATAAAAATTCCAATCTGCCTAGCGTCGATTAATCCCTAGGCGGTTTCTCGCCGCCAGACTAGCACCTAGCTACTTCTACAACCATGTTTTTTGCAGTGATTCGATAGACATGGATGACAAGGTGATGGCTGACTAGCACCAGAGACGGTTAAGGACGCCTTCGTTCAGGGGCAGACGTAGAGAGAGGACGACGTTATGAGGGCGTGGTGGCCTCAGATCTCCACCGCCCAGTTTCGGAGCCACAGAGTCCAAGCTTCGACGATTCTGGACCCACTTATCCGCTACATCCACTGGTGCATCACCACGACTATATCAGCATGTGGACAGAGCCAGGAGTGGGTGACGACGTCAGATTTCTTTTATCTTCACTCTTTGTTGACCGGCAATGCGTGCAACCTTGCACGCTGCTTTGCTTTGTACTTCGCCTCCTTTTATCACTGACAGGAGCGCGATACATTATGGGATGGAGCGTATGTGACACACATCACACACACCAGAGCCCAGATCGCCGTCGCGCAGCAACAGCCGCAGCCCAGGATCAGGCTTAGGAGGAGATTACAGACCCCCGATTCGGGAGGAGCCCATCCAGTCACCACCACATGAAGAGCAGCCGCAGGACCCACCATAGCATCTACCGCATGTATAGTGTGCGGTGCGCCTCACCGAGCCACTCGAGAGGTTGTTGTAGCGTATAGCGGCACAGAACGACGAGCTTATCCAGGATAGCCGTCGTCGGGATGCACGGGAGACACGCCTCGAGCGACGATTCGATCGGCCGGAGGATCTTGTCCAGTGGACGATCTGTGCCGTGTTAGAGCGTGCACGACGGGACAGGATACAGATTCCACCGTTGCCGGAGCCACGCGTCTACCCAGACGACGGATCGTCCGCTGGACCATCCGAAGGTTCATAGTTTAGTTTGTCTTTTTCTATTTTGTTTCCTTGTATGTAAAAACTCATGTTGTGTATATATGTTTCGTTCTTTATTTGTATTGTTTCTGGTTGTGTTTTGTTTAAACTTATAACGTTTAAATTAAATTAAATTAACATAAATAAATGAATTATAAAATAAAAGACTTAGTTTGAACACGCAAATAATTAATATCGTTTAAAATAATAACTCAACAAACTTATAACATTTAAAATTAACATAATAGACATATATCGTTCAAAATTTAACATAATAGACGTATATCATTAAAAATTAATAAAATACATATATTAAGTTAAAATAAAATAAATAATTTTTATACGGACCGTATAAAGTTACTCCACACCGGTTGAGACCCAAATTGGCTTGTAAAAATAACTCAAGGTCTATACGGGCTGTATAGGCATGTACGGCCCATCCACAGAATCTTCACTGAATCCAAGACATTCCTCTGGAATGTTTGTCTGTACCCTATACGGGTCGTACTGGCCAATACGAGCCGTATAGGTTCGTTGGGGTGTTAAAATAAAAAAGTGGGGTGTCCAAATAAAATGACTCTTTTTATATATTTGAGACTTTCACATAAATTTGTAATAATCACAAATGTTACAACCAGACGAAATAATCATAAAATCTTTTTGTACCTTCGCGCCATAAAATCCCTTTGGATACCAACTAATATTTATATCTTTATACTATTAACTAAATATAATTTTTTATAAAACTTGTTGAAATGTTGAATATGAGTTTTAAAACTATATTTTGTGTAAATGTCATGGGAATAGGATGTGATCTCCTCGTAAGTGTTTTAGGAACTGGGACCACTTTTGTTATTCCACAAATTATATTAAATATGATGTTTTGAGAATTGGGATGCCACATAAATTTTTTAATATTTGGTGAAATATATAAATTTGTAAACATATGTTAAAGTAAACAAACCGAGTGTGTACCAACATCAAGAGGTTTTAGATGTATACATTTGTTATTAACCGAAATTTTAACTATTAATATGATTAGATAATCTTAACTACTTGAGACTAGGTTATACAAACAAATATCAAACATTAAGGAACGGATTCAAATGATAATTATAAGTCGTAATATAAACGTAACTAATTTTGTAGTTATTAAATTGATAGTAGTACCAAAACCTTGACCAAGAATTGGATTGGTCAATTTAATCTGCAATTCAAGTGAACTATCTCTAGGCAAGTCTTCAATACCTATTCAAGAATGTTTAAAGTTAGGATAGCCTTGGTAGGCGTTTAATATGCTATCAAAGTATTAGTGGTGTGGTGGGTTGGCTACGTTATATCATATATATAAGCACCAATAATACACTGAAAGTAGAACCGGAAACTTGATCAAGGGCTTGATTCATCAATTCAATCTACAATATTGAGCAAACCAAGTTTCAAGTCAAGAATATTAGACACATCGATTGTTACCCGTATATATATAAAATATATAGTGTGTGCTCTTACAATGAGTCAAATCAAATTTATCGATAACTATTCTTACCTTGAGTTAAGAGAACTATCGTTAATACACCTTAGCAAAGTAAACTAATATGTTACTCATATGTATTCTAATTTTAAACTTACCTAATTTTCCAAATAGTAGTCTACGAATCTAGACACTATTTTATAACACTAACACTAATAATTACATAACAAATATGCTAAAGTGATGATCATAGTTTAGGAGGAAATAAAAACAAGTTGAATGGAAAACTAATAAACAATCAATACTCGTGACAACAGTTCTATTAAATAAATTTCGAGACGAAATTTCCTAAAGTATGGAAGACTGTAATCCCCAAGATTTTTCTGTAATAAATATTACCTTAAGACGTTTCAATTAGCAATAAAGAAAGTTGTAATCCTTGATGTAAAAGTAAAAGCAAAACCTAAATAATAAGATTAAAAATAATAATAAAAATAACAAGCATTATCAAAATTTAAAAGATAAAATCTTATGAGATAAGAGATAACATACATACATGCACAATAGTATACAAAATATTGAGTTAAAATCATCACGCATAAATAAAATAATATAATAATAATAATAATAATAATAATAATAAATATAATAATAAAATAATAATAATAATAATAAAATATAAATATAATATTATAAATTATAAATGTTTCACAAAAACATTTAGTTAAATATATAAACAAAACAATTGGTAACACATTCTATGAATTTTTTTAGACACAAGAAATAATAATAATTTGGGAATAGAGGGACTGATTTGTAAATGAATAAACTTCTTAATGAGTTAAGGAGGTTGTTACTGAATTCAATAAACACCGAAAACTAGAGGGGCTTAAGTTGCCAAAATCCAATACTCCTTTTCCCGTCTCCCCAGCCAAACCTGACCCGAACCCAGTCAAACTCCAACTCAATTACACTCAATCGAGCGTGTTAACAGCTCGATCGATCACATTTTAGGCAAGAAATCAAACTCGAAAGATGATTGCAATCAACAATTAATGGGGTT
>SZYD01000853.1:0-68274 GCA_009363875.1 Mikania micrantha | reverse complement strand
TACACCACCTGTTACTCCACTAGTTATGCATACTGCATCAGTATTTGATTCTTCTAATATAAAAATGCTATCTTAACTGATAGTTTTGCTACCCAATCTTCTCAAATCTTAGCATTGCAATCTCAAGTACAAGAGTTGAAATATGAGAACATTCAATTAAAGAACAGGGTAAACACATTGGAGGGACTGTTGCTGACTTGTCAAAGAAGGCTGCTTTGATTATTCCTTTGCAAGATAGATTGGATACTTTACAAGCTGAGGTGGTAGACGGTAAAGATTATCAACATGGAGTTAACAAGATGGATTTAGCTATATTTGCTACTATGAATGCTAAGATTCAGTCTATGAACAAAATGATTAAATCTCTTCATGACAATGCTTTTCATGTTTTGAAAGATCATTATCATCAAATTCAAGGAATTAAAGCTCAAATTCAAATGATGAACCCTACAGCACAGGGGAAGCTTCTTGTAGAGCTGAAGCGATTACACCATTTGTTGGATATAGAGACGATGATGATGAAGATGAAGATGATCAAGGTAATTATCTAGGTGGTCCTTCAGCTGGAAATGATCCTGTTTACTGGGAACAAGGAGGGAGCAATATCTCAGGGAGAGTCAGCCGGAACATCTTATGCATCTGGACCTGATGATAAAGGAAAAGGAAAGATCAAGAAGATGATTTTGTGAAAAGAAAGATTCAAGAAGATGATTCTGTGAATAGTTTGTTTGCTGATGATGATGAAGATATGATTGATGCTTTGGTTGATATTAGATGATGATGATCTTGGATATGATGATCAAGCAGATGGTGACTATGTTCTTGATGTGGATCCTCGGTTAAATGAAAAGGAGTATCATTTTGAGCCATGTTTTGATGATATGGATAATAATATTGATCAAGATCTTGAAGAGGGTGAATGGTTTCCCATTAAAGAGGTTAGAGATCTCTTTATGGATTTGATTGAGAAAAAAATTTATTAAAGAAAGTGTTTAAAATATGATTATTTGAACGTGTTGTTACATCAACAAGGATGAAGTTCAATTGAAGCAAGCTACGAAAGAAACTTTAAAATGAAGATTTAGTCAAATTTTTGACTACTGTTTTAGGTAATACAAATGGCAAAGATGATGATTTAGCAAATGCTCCATTAAGTCCAATTCAGAAAAGGAAATATATGAACAAGATAGAGTGTGTTGAAAAGATCTTGGCTTGGAAATTTGATGCACAAAGCAATTTGTTCATTATCAAGAGAATTGATGGAGTTCAATATTTGAAGAAAACAATTAAAAGCTTCAATCAATTTCTTTGTGTGAATTAAGAGTTTTGGTTGATATTATTAGATTAATTAATCATGGAGATGATTATATGGCTAATATGATTGAGAGAATATTAAGAAAAGAGGTTCGTACGATGAAATTAAAAACCACAGAAACTAAAGAAGATACAAATTGTTGGTAATCTTGACTGGATTAGAAGAAAATGGAAAGTGAGATATGAATTCATACCAGTCTAAATCCTTAAAGAGAATTGCTCTTTTAAAGTTTAATTTGGGTTATATGAAGAATCTTTAAGATGGTATTTGGATGGATATACCTCTGAAGCTGTGTTTCAAAGATATAAATAAAGTGGAATTTTGCAGAATATTTGATCCAATCCACTTAATTAATCTTTCAGAGGAAGATAAGAATATATTGAAAGTAAAACAGATTCAATTCCATAATGATCATCATGATGAAGCAATGCAATTTAAAAAAGTGTTATATGTGTGTATCAAGCATAAAATTTGTGCTGGTAGCCGTTTACCTTTGCAGTGGAAAGAATGAAGATTAACACTGAGCTGTTGCTAAGGGGGAGTCTGTTAGTACCTTGATAGAAACAAGCTTCAGTTGTTAAATTGAAGACTGAAGATTGCTGATGTTTCAAAAATGAAGATTGTTATGTTATATTGTTTTTGTCTTTGTTTTCAATATAATGTTTATATTTTATGTTTGTTTGGTTGTTTTTGTTTTGTTTTTGAATAGTTGTAAAATTTGTTAAGTATAGATTTTGTCGATACTATTAGTATCGATAGTAGTTGTATCGACACTAATAGTATCGAAGGCATTTTTACCGATATTATTAGTATTGAACATAATGTTGTTGATACAATCAATGTCGATGGATTTGTCTATAAATAGCTATATTCTAGTTGAACTTAGTATCAATTGAACCGAATTCTTAGATATTGAAATTTGTAATTTTCCCTGATTGTATGTACTGAATTCTAAATATTAATACAAGAAGAGAAGATCTTTGATTAAATTCTATTCTTCTAATATTTCTTTCTAATTGTTCAAACATGATATGATGGATTCCGCACATTGTGTTATGTTATACCAGATCATTAGATCCTAACCACGAACCTTCAAAAATATAACCATAATTATACACCAATTATATTATATTTTAATATTCTCCCAAAATAGGTCGTTACAAATTCTCCCCACCTTACAAAGGTTTCGTCCCCGAAACCTCGTTACACATAAAAAAGAAAAGGATATAATTTCCGCATTTTGTACTCGGGACTCCCACGTAGCATCAGAATCCCATCAGTTCTTCCATTTCATGATCACCTGGTTAATCGTCTTATTCCATAGTTGCTTGACTTTCCTATCCAATATAGCCACTGGTTGTTCAACATAGTTAAGTGTATCATCACCGAATTCTCCAATGGCACGTAAGCCAATTCGTTCGCCAAGCAATTTTGCAAATTAGACGCGTGGAATGTATTGTGAATCCCAGTTAACTCCACTGGTATCTCTAAGCGATAGACAACCTCACCAATTCGAGCTATGATCTTAAATGGTCCAATAAATCATGGACTAAGCTTCCCTCGCTTTCAGAAACGAATCACACACTTCCACGGAGATAATTTTAGTAACACAAAGTCTTCCACTTGGAATTCATTCGGCCGCCTCCATTTATATGCGCACGATTTGTCATGGTCTTGCGCTGCCTTTAAATGAGCTCGAATTCGATCAATTTGTTTATTTGTCACCTTACTACCTTTTTGCTGGCGAGTTCTCTTGGTCCCAGTTCTCCCCAACATACGTAAGTGCTACACTTTCTCTCATACAATACCTCAAAAGGAGGCATTCCAAGAACGAAATGATAGTTGTTATTATAAGAAAACGACGAAAGATGATGATCATCCCAACTACCTCCAAAATCGATGATGCATGCGCGTAACATATGTTCAAGTGTTTCAATGGTTCTTTCACTCTGACCATCCATTTGAGGGTGATACACCATGCTCAATAATAGTTTTGTACCCAATTTCTCCTGAAAGTTCATCCTGAAATGAGAAGCGAACCAAGTATCCCGATCGAACACAATAGTCACCGCCACCCCATGTCAAGACACCACCTCTTTCACATAAATTTCGGCCATCATCTCAAAAAATACGTCTGCTTGATTGGTATAATATGAGCACTCTTTGTCAACCGATCTACGACGACCCATATCGTTTCATAACCTTTCCTAGTCTTAGGAAGCTTCATGATTAGGTCCATTGTGATATGTTCCCACTTCCACATCGGAATCTCCAAAGGCTATACTTTTCCATATGGTTTTTGGTGGTCCATTTTAAATTGGGCACACATCAAACATTTTTCACTATATATGTCAATAACCCCTTTCATCTTCGGCCACCAATAATTAACCCGAAAGTCACGATACAACTTCATGCCTCCCAGGTGAATCAAATACTTTAATTTATGAGCTTCCTCCAAGAGAGCTATCTTTAAAGGACAAGTGGGAGGTATCAACGCCCAACCCCGCCTTGTCTTTACACCACAGCTATCCTCATCCAAGTAGTGAGCTAACCTATTGATTCTATCACGTTTCCAATTCTCCTCTTGTAAGGCCTTAGTTTGAGTTGCTTTAATTTGATTAACCAAATCTAAAGTCACCATATATTTCATTGCTTTCACCCGATTAGGTAGATGTTGTTCCTTTCTACTCAAAGCATATGCCACTACAATTGTTTTCCTTGGTTGATAGAGGATTTTGCAATCCTAGTCTTTGAGTAACTGCATCTAACGTCATCATCTCATGTTTAATTCCTTCTGTGTGAAGAAAATTTTCAAACTCTTGTGGTCGGCGTAAATAGTGCATTTCACCCCATATGGACAAAGTCGACATATCTTCAAAGCAAATACCACTGCCGCAAGATCCAAATCATGAATTGGATAGTTATCCTTGTAGATTGCTCTGGATCGATCACTGAATTATATTAACGATTCAATCTATGCAGAATCTAGATTAAATCTATATGAATCAAAGATATACAAACATTATGATAAACATCATGTCCATTAATAACAAAGTTTGATTACAAGAACACACAGTTCTCTACAATCTCACAGATCTAATACAGGTTCTGTCCCTCTCTGATTCTGTCACACCCTCCAAAAAACAGAAAAACCTGCAATATATACACATATCAGCCGAACCTAGCCGAACCATCAGGTTCGCCAGACAAACCGACAGGTTCGCTGGACGAACCTTTACATGACATAACATTAGGTTCGCCGAACCTATACAACCCATGCCTAGGTTCGTGGGCCAGACGAACCTAGCATAAACCTAAGCTAAATTACACAATTTTGAAAGCAAACTATTACAAAATGACCTAACAAATTCCCCCTTAATAGTTGCTTCAAAATCTTCAAAATCTTGATCTTCAACCTTCAATCTGATTCCCACTCGATGATTGATCTTTACAAATATTATCTTCAGCACGTATGATCACTGACTTTGGAATCTTCGATAATCGTTCAGCTTCAATCTTTGCATCTCTTTCATCAATTTCTTTCTGCAACGCCATCAACTCAACATACAAATAATTCACATCTTCCCAGTCACATCCAAAATGAATTCCTTAAAGTATAGAACATCCTTGCAATAGTCTGAAATTGCAATGCTATATCTTTATAACTCACCCCTACATCATGATATCCTTCCTTAGCATAAATTTCAGCTTCATTGAGAATAGCAATATCTTGTTTTGAGCAATTCACCAACCAAACATGATCAAGTAGTCTGATTACCCTCCATTTTTCATCTTCTTTCAACAAAATAATGGCTTCAGAATATCTTTCATCATAGAACCAAAACTTGAAATAAGAATTCCAATTTTGTTCTATCTTCGTCAATCTTGGTCTTGAATAAACTTTTGGCTTAGGATAGACATAGGAATTATGCTTCAGCACTGAGAATTGAGGGACCAACCAATTCCACCCTTTCTTTGCTTCTATCTTCAAGTTCTTTAACTTGATTGAATCCACCAATCATCCTTTGTAACTCTCCATCTCCAGCTTGTTTAAATAATTCTGCAAATGTTGGTAAAGAATGATCAACAACTGACTTTGGATACTCAAAATCTGTAAGATCTTCAATCTCCACATCCTCAAAATCTTTTGCTTTATCAGGAGTAACAGAAGAAACTGAATTCACATCAAAAGAAATTCCTGATGGTCTGTAAACCACTATAGCTCCAGTAATTGAGTTCAGTCCACTTGAACCACCAACTCCATCTACATCACCATCATCATCACCATCGTCATCATTAAAGGCACCAAGACCTGGATGTTCATCAAAATCAGAATCCTCATAATCAACTTTTTCTTCCTCATCTTCATCTTCTATATTTACATAAATAGGATTAACATCAGCTCCTTCAGTAACAGGAATTCTTTCATTATCAGCAACTTGTGTTTCAGTGTGAACAACAGTAGAAGCTTTATTTTGAATCTCATTGATTCTTTGCTGCAACATCTGATTCTCTTTCTTCAAATCAACAATCTTGTCATTTTGTTCTTTTGCTAATCTCTCCAATGATACTATTCTATCATTCATCATCTTCTTATCTTGTTGATCCTCTTCTCTCCATTTCTGTAACTGATTGATATGATATTTCATCATTTCAATATCACTCTGAATTGAAGAAGATTGTTTCTCAGAATCAACTTTCTCTTTCCGCTTCTTGTATTTTTCAAATTCTTGTGACATAATAGATATCCTTCTCCTCAACTCTGAATCATCATAATCCAAGGAAAATTTTAAATCCAGATCATCTAATCCTTCAAACATTGCCTCAACTCTTGAAGTAGAAGCTTCTTGGAATGAAGTAGTAACAGTAGTAGCCTCAGCAAAAGATGCCATAAATGGTGCAACATTAACATGAACATAATCAGCAAAACTTGGCATTGAAGCTTCAGTATACACAGGAGCTTGTGATGTAGAAACAGCAACATCTTGAACAGATACAACAATAGAAATAGGTATAGTAGAAACAGAAACTGATGCAGGTGCAGAAGATGTAATCACAGGAGAAGAAACTATAATCCTTGGAGTCCTTGATTTCTTTCTTTTAGGCACCTTCGCCATTCTCTTCTTCTTCTTTGGACGGGATGTTTCTGGTTCATCCACAGTGAAATTAGGATCAAATCTTTCTTCTCTCTCTTCCATAGTTTGCTGTTGTTGCATAGGATTCCTTTTCAACCTCCTTACCATTCTATTTCCATGTTGAACATTTTCCATCTTAGATTTAGTTTATTCTTCTTCTATTTCAGCATCAACATTCTCAGCCTCAACATTTGGAGATGATGCAGTAGCAGCAGCTTGTTCAGAAACATCCTGTTGCTCAGGATAAATAACTTGAAGAGGAACAAATGTAGTCCGAGTTACATTTGGAATTTCTTGTTCTTGTTGATGAGATTGAGATGATTGTGCTTGAGCTTGACTAACTTGTGGATCTTCTGGAGGATGTGGTGGTGGTTGATCATCATCCATCTGTTCATTTTCAGAATTTGAATCATCATGTCTCCATGCATCATCAAGTGGAGCTACATAATTGACTTTTACACAATGGCAAACCAAATCCTTTGTCAGAACCACATCATTACTCTTCTGGTAAATCTTTACTTGTCCCAGACTTGAATCAGTCATATGCTTCAACTTCAGAATATCAGACACAGCTCTTGGTAGATTTTGCTCTGGAAACTTTTCATCAATGAACATCTGTATAAACCTTGGATACATTAAGAATTTGTCTTTAGCCTTAGTGATGTTGTCAGAGAGATATATGAAAATCATAGCAGAAAAGTTGAACGGCTTGTTCAGGATCAAAGCAACCATAGCTGATCTCATCAAATCCCTCAGCTCATCAAAAGTGCCTTTCCTCATACTAATGCAATGTAGAAGTACATGTGCAAGAAACTTGTATTGTAGAGGCAGCGTCCCCTTCTTGATCGAATACTCACTGTAGACACCAAAATACTTGATCCTCATAAAGCATCCTTTAATACACCTTTCAGGAATCAATGTCATTCCTTCAGGTTCTCCACCAAACTGCAACACTCTTCTAACATCAGCTTCACTTATTCTTATCATTTGCCCCAAAACACTTGCTTCAATCACAAATGCATCATCCACAGTAATCAGCCTTGCAGACTCCCAGAAGCTCTGAATATGAGATCTATAAATGTGACATGAATCGGAGATAGCATAGTAGATCCTTGATCGTCTCAAAAACTCAACCATCGGTCTGAAATCCTTGCCATTCTTGGTTGTTGGATCCATATAAGCATATAGATTGTGTTTATCACCGAAAGCAAGATTTGCCATATCTACAATAAAAACAAACAAAAATCAGAAACTAAATTTAATTCAAAAATCAAAAATTAAAAAAATTTCTAAGTCCAAGTCCAGCGAACCCCCCTGTGCTGAACCTTTATTCCTAGACGAACCTAAGATCCAGACAAACCTGTTAAAGGTTCACAAACCTCACAAATGAACGAACCTATAAATCTAATGCGAACCCCATGGTCAGACAAACCTTTGACCAACAAAGCAACCATAGCTGATCTCATCAAATCCCTCCGCTCATCAAAAGTGTCTTTCCTCATACTAATGCAATGTAGAAGTACATGTGCAAGAAACTTGTATTGTAGAGGCAGCGTCCCCTTCTTGATCGAATACTCACTGTAGACACCAAAATACTTGATCCTCATAAAGCATCCTTTAATACACCTTTCAGGAATCAATGTCATTCCTTCAGGTTCTCCACCAAACTGCAACACTCTTCTAACATCAGCTTCACTTATTCTTATCATTTGCCCCAAAACACTTGCTTCAATCACAAATGCATCATCCACAGTAATCAGCCTTGCAGACTCCCAGAAGCTCTGAATATGAGATCTATAAATGTGACATGAATCGGAGATAGCATAGTAGATCCTTGATCGTCTCAAAAACTCAACCATCGGTCTGAAATCCTTGCCATTCTTGGTTGTTGGATCCATATAAGCATATAGATTGTGTTTATCACCGAAAGCAAGATTTGCCATATCTACAATAAAAACAAACAAAAATCAGAAACTAAATTTAATTCAAAAATCAAAAATTAAAAAAATTTCTAAGTCCAAGTCCAGCGAACCCCCCTGTGCTGAACCTTTATTCCTAGACGAACCTAAGATCCAGACAAACCTGTTAAAGGTTCACAAACCTCACAAATGAACGAACCTATAAATCTAATGCGAACCCCATGGTCAGACAAATCTTTGACCAACAAAGGTTCGGTCATAGACTATGAAATGGTTCGGCCCAAACCTTTTGAATTTAAACGAACCTGAACAATTCAACGAACCTGTTTGAATTCAAACGAACCTTTTCAAATTCCAGATCAAAATTCAAATCGACTAATTAGACTAAAATAATCATACCCGTAGGTTCGCCATTAACCGATTAACAACTTTAGTAAAGACATTTTTCATCAAACTTTGAGTTAAACATATTTATTTAACATGAATTAGGTTCGATTATCTTGACTTAAAAACTTAGATTTCTACAAATCTAGCCGGTGAAAATTCAATCTATTTACTTTTTTAGAATCACAACACAGATACGAGTCTAATGATATGAGGCAATCACACTGATTATCACAAAATCAAAAAATTCAAAATCAACACAATAAGGTTCGTTTCTGAGAGGGAATGATGAAAGTGACGAAGCTATCTCACGAACCTTTGACTTTATACCTTCTCAAGTTTCAAACGAACCTGTGAAACTAACCTTTCCATGAACCTACATGCAAACCTTGTTTGACGAACCTTTCAACAAACCAGTTGAACGAACCTCTCAGCAAACCTACCAAACGAACCTTCTAGAAAACCTGATGAACGAACCTATCATCATCCTTCTGAACGAACCTCTTTACAAACCTGTCATACGAAACTCTCACCAAACCTGATAAACGAACCTCCAAGCAAACCTATCAAAGGTTCGTTTCAACAAATCCACATTTTCACAAATCTTTTAAAATTTTAATTTTTCAAATTTATTCAAAAATTTCCAAACGAAACAAAATTTGGTGTTTCAGAATTAAAACAAATAGTCAATAATTATAGATTTAACATCAGATATATCAAAAATCTTTTTAAATTTTTTTAAAATTTTATATAAAAACACACCAAAATTTTAATTCTGAAAAAAATCTAAACTGAAATATAAAAATGAAAGAAACAAACACATATTTTTGGTGAGAAAGATCCAGACATGAGATCATATTGCATTACGATCATCTGCACAAACAGATTGATTTAATGAATATGTTAAATAGCAAATTACAATTCAAAGATGATTGTCAGTATATGAGTCCAATTTAAATTTAATTACTCAGTTAAGATATCAAATGAAATCAAAACCATCAAATACTTTATGTTCCTCATTTACTTGAATACACCCCCGTTTTGTGAATAATTAATCAAACAATAATGTTCTTGAAACAATTTAATTCAAATGTAACTAGTTTGATCATGTAAAAACAAAATAGAATATCTTTTTGAAAATAATAAAATGTAAAACAATTTGAATTTGTTCAAAATCTTGGAATCAATGTTGATACTTTCGTATGCTCAGATGATCCAGATAATGAACTAAACAATAATTTAAGATTAAGCTTTTAACAATCAGATCGATATTCTCATATACATAGAGATTGTCCAAAACTTAATCAAACCAAGAAAACAAATTTGAATTGTTTAAAGCTCTAACAATCAGGTCGATACGTAAGTATACGCAGAGAATGTTTCAGCTTTAAACTACAATAAAAGAAAAAACAAGAATTCAGAATTTCTTTTAAAATGAACACATGATCAAAAACCAGCAATTAAGTAATTTTAATTCAAGAAACATATTGTAAGATTAATAACCACTCATTCAGGACAAAGCTAAGCACTGTATTCTAAGCAACTGTCTCCCACAAAGTATAATCATAAATTTGTCAAATGTTATCTCAACTAAGTTATAAACCTACCAACATATCATACTAGGTAATTGTAAATGCTTTTTATGTTTAAGTTCTAGTGTGATACAGATGTGCTTCTGATTGCTACAATGTACTATCATCTCTCACTAGGTCCAATCAATTTCTCAAATTTTTATTTTTTAATGTTTTTGTGTTTTTGATTTTTCAAAATTTATCCCCCTAAAAACTAAAACACAAAGCAAACAAAAACAAATAAAAATATCTAATGTCAAGTCAATAAAAGTTGATTATGAAGGAAGTTGATTTGAAATGACCTCACCCATGACCCGAATTCCATTCAATTTGAGTAAATACTCAAAACGAGTTTTATCAAAGGCCTTGGTGAGAAGGTATGCACGTTGCTCATTTGTGTGTATCTTCACCACATCAATAAGTTTCTTTTCATAGCAATCGCGTATGAAATGAAAACGAATATCAATGTGTTTGGAACGCGAATGATACTTTGGATTTTTAGTAATAGCAATAGCAGCCTCATTATCAACATGTATTGGGGTATTAAGATAATTCAAACCATAGTCTCTCATTTGTTGTTGTATCCACAAAACTTGTGAACAAATGGCAGCAGCGACATACTCAGCTTTACAAGTTGAAGTAGCCACAGATGTTTGCTTTTTACATTGCCAAGAAACCAATCGCTCCCCCAAAAATTGTGCACCACCAGTTGTGGACTTTGCATCTGTCTTACATCCTCCATAATCAGAGTCACTGTAGGCATTAAAGGAAAAGTTATCATCCTTAGGATACGACCGGTGTCTGGTGTACCCTCCAGATAACAAAGAATTCTCTTGACTGCAATCAGATGTGACACCTTAGGTTTAGATTTATCTCTTGCGCAGATACTTGTAGCAAAAAGAATATCTGGTCTTGAGGCAGTCAGATACATCAAACTTCCAATAATTCCACAATAAAGTGTAGGATCAATCAACTCCCCCTTAATATCAGGCTCAATCTCGTGATTAGGCTGAATGGGCATGGAAATTGGTTTTGAATCAAGCATGCTAAACCGTTTCAGCTCATCTTGAATATACTTAGTTTGATGAATGAAAATTCCATAATCAGTTTGACCAAATTGTAGACCCTGAAAAAATTTGATATCTGACATAGCACTCATCTCAAATTTATCAATCATCACCTATTTGAATTCCAAGCACATTTGTTCATCGGTAGATTCACAAATGATATCATCCACATAGATTTGAACAAGGAGAATGTCCTTGCCCTTTTCTCGAAAATACAAAGTTTTGTCAATCTGACCCCTATTGAACCCGTGTTCAATAAGGTGAGTCGATAAAGTCTCATACCAGGCACGCGGAGCCTGATGAAGACTATACAGTGTTTTGTCCAAGAGGTAAACCTGATCCCGATGGATAGGATCCTCAAAGCCCGGTGGCTGACAAACATACACTGTTTCCTTCAACGAGCCGTACAGAAAAGCAGATTTTACATCCAACTATACTCATCATAATCAAATACTTTACGTCTCTGTCATCTCGTTTACATGTCAACACCCATCTAGTGCCAATCTTTTTCTCCCCTTTTGGCAAATCTACCAAATGCCAAACTCCAAACTTGCGAAATTTATTCAATTCTTCTTGCATAGCCTCCACCCAGGCTGGCTCACGCAAAGATTCAGTCACTGTCTTTGGCTCTATTTGTGAAATAAATGCTAAATGCATCTAGAGCTCTTGACTGCCATGAGTTTTCTCTAACTCCACATACATACTTTCTTCATTTGTGACTTGATTTCAGGTTTGCACTCTTAGATATGGATCTCCTATGATCTGATCAGTCGGATGATTAACATGAACACGTGTGACAGGCAATTGCGGTACAACCACATCATGGTCCAGATTGTTGATGTTCTGATCAGTATCTTGATCATGAGAAATAGCATCTTCAAAAACATCATTTTCATCCTCAGATGACCAATCTTCATTAATAACTTCTGAAGTACCTTCTCCATGTGGTGTAGTAACTCCATCTTCAAATTGATGAGAAATACCTTGTTCTTCTGAATTCTGCAAATCATATAACATTTGTAAGGTTATTTCATCATCAGAAACAGTTGAAGACATATTAAAAGACTCAAACAACTTATTGTAATCGAACAGCCAATATGGACCCTTCCCGTATGGTATAGGTATATGTCGTTGAACATCCACATGATACCATAATTCCACAACACCCGTACGTTTATTAAACACACGTTTGTTAGGAAGACTATAACCAAGAAGGAAACCCTCTTCAACTTTAGAATTGAATTTTGAATCTTTCTTTTGCATTGTACAAGGAGCCCCAAAAGGTTCCCAGTGTTCCAAATTGGGCTTTCGATTCTGAAGCAATTCATAACAAGTTTTATTGTGTCTTTTGACAATTAAGACTCTGTTAAGGGTAAAACAAGCAGTAGCCACAGCTTCACTCTAAAAAATAGTGGGAAGTTTAGAGTCAGCTAGCATTGTTCTCACAGACTCAATCAAAGTCCTGTTCTTTCTTTCAGCTACACCATTCATCGGAGGCTCATAAGGTGCTCTGAATTGATGCTGAATGCCTTTGGAATTATAAAATTCCTCCATTTGGTGATTCTTAAACTCAGTCCCATTATCAGATCGTACACGTCTCACCCTCAACTTATATAAAGTATCCAACCTATTTATCAACAAAACAAAATTTTCATAAGTATCTGATTTATGCTTTAAATACATAACTCATGAAAATCTTGAAAAGTCATCAGTCACAACAAAACAATAAGATTCACCACCTATACTTTTCACATTGATTGGTCCAAAAAGATCCATGTGAAGAAGTTCAAGTGGCATATCAATAGAAAAAATTTTCTTTGTTTTGTGAGACTTCCTTTTCTGTTTACCCATTTTACATGACACACACACATCCGGAAGTTAAAAAGTTTAAAAGGTAGACCCTCAACTAAATGATTATGCACAAGATGATTCATTTTTCGAATGTGAATATGTCCCATTCGCCTGTGCCACGAATGTGTGTCCTGCTCAGTAGCTTTGGACACCAGGCATGTTTCCACTTTATTTACTGTCTCCGCCTTTGCCATGTCAAGCACATAAAGATCCTTGCTTCGATCAACTGTCATCAGTATCGACTCCTCAGAAATTTGAAATCCTTGCTTGAGTACATAACACCTATCTTTGTCTAACACCACTTAGTAATCCTTATCACAAATCTGAAATCTTGAAAAGTCATGAGTCACAACAAAACAATAAGATTCACCACCTATACTTTTCACATTGATTGGTCCAAAAAGATCCATGTGAAGAAGTTCAAGTGGCATATCAATAGAAAAAATTTTCTTTGTTTTGTGAGACTTCCTTTTCTGTTTACCCATTTTACATGACACACACACATCCGGAAGTTAAAAAGTTTAACAGGTAGACCCTCAACTAAATGATTATGCACAAGATGATTCATTTTTCGAATGTGAATATGTCCCATTCGCCTGTGCCACGAATGTGTGTCCTGCTCAGTAGCTTTGGACACCAGGCATGTTTCCACTTTATTTACTGTCTCCGCCTTTGCCATGTCAAGCACGTAAAGATCCTTGCTTCGATCAACTGTCATCAGTATCGACTCCTCAGAAGTTTGAAATCCTTGCTTGAGTACATAACACCTATCTTTGTCTAACACCACTTATAATCCTTATCACAAATCTGAGAAACACTCAACAAATTATAAGTTAATTCTTTACAAAAATTAACATTGTCAAACGAAACCTTTCCATTAGTCAAACTACCAATCCCTGTAATTTGACCTCCTTTATCTCCAGCAAAATTCACATAACTTCCTTTCACCAACTTCAAATCTCTTAACAAGTTCAATTCTCCAGTCATATGGCGGGAACATCCACTATCAACAATCCAACGATTGTTAATATGGCCCGTGGATGCAACTGCACAATAAATTAAAAGAAACTTGTCAGTATTCAAAAGGGATGACTCCCTCCATTTCGGCGTCGAGTCTCCCGGAATAGACCCCTTCCATTCTTTTGTGATGACCTGATTGAATACCCATCATCACTTGGGTCATCCTCTTTCTTAGAAACTTCATCACCTGATCTATCTTTGAGTTTCCAAAATGATTTAGATTTGATAGATTGATTTGAAAATGATCTTGATGAAAAATTTTTAAAGGAATCATCATCAGATGAAGTCATAATTTTCACAATCTTTTTAACATTTCTTTTGTTCTCAAAAAAACTTTTCTTTTATTTAATTTCTTCTTTCACCCAAAAACAATCCGTGTTGAATTTTCTAAGAACTCTTATCTCATCTTCACTAGGTCTATCTTTCCTAGAGCTTCCACCTGAAACATTCACCCGACACTCCTCATCAGAACTCTTTCTGATTTTGTTATTTGGACAATTAGCAGAAATATGTCCTTTACCACAACAAGTAAAACACTTTCGTGTTTCTCTTGGTGAAAAAGACTGAAAACTGCTACAATCACTTGAACTGAAATCCACATTGTAATTAGCAATCAAATGACCCAAATTACCACATCGGTAACATTTTCTATCCTTAATTTGAATTTTTGGTGTGAATTCATCATAAGAACTTGATGAACTGAAAGGTCTTGAAACAACCTTTGAAGATGAGCTTTTGTTTCTCAAACCAGTTGAACTTTTCTTTGAATTATCCATTTGCTTTGGAAAATTCTTTGATTTAACTCTATGCCCAACCCCTAAATTATCAAAGAAAAAAAATCCACTTTTTCCACTTTCTTAGAAATCACATTTTTCTTTTGAAAATTTCCACTAGACTCTCCTTGATGTGTATTAGATGATCTCACATACACAATCGGTTTAAGGGTAGTGGTTGGTTTGGTTTTAATCACTGGTTTGGAAACTTGAGTGGTTTTAAGCACCACCTTGTCAACTTGTTTAATCTCATATTTTGTCTGCTGAGATTCAAAACTCTTTTTCTCAACACTTTTTCCCTTTTAACCATTTTGTCTCAAAATATCAGAAGAATATTTTGGCTCAGAGATATCTTCAATGATTGGAGCATCACTGTCAAGTGACACCTTTTCGTCAGAAGATGAGACTCCAGTATTTGCAAAAACATTTTCAGACTCAAATTCATTCAGAGAAGCTGGATGAACTTCCAAATTAGGATCAATTTGTGGTCTAGGAACATAGCTTGAAGGAGGTGGTACATCATGAAATCCCAAGCCAGTAGTATCATTCCATGATATTTGCATAGCAGCAAAGTAATCGATAACATACTGAGAATTCTGATAATTCTCTAGCTTGCTTTTATTCATTTCTGCTTCTACTCTGGCTGCTGATAATTCAACTGTCAACTTTTGTACTGACTTGAGATGCACAGAAACTGCATGATTGTTTAGCAAAACTTTAGTTTTTAATTCTTCATTTTGTTTTCCCAAGTCAATAATCTTTTTTTTCAAAACCTTTTTCTCTTGAAACCAACTTTTTGTTAGCTTCAGTGCACTCGATCAGTTCAGC
This sequence comes from Mikania micrantha, assembly GCA_009363875.1. Lineage (NCBI taxonomy): Eukaryota > Viridiplantae > Streptophyta > Magnoliopsida > Asterales > Asteraceae > Mikania > Mikania micrantha. The sequence goes on along the minus strand of SZYD01000853.1, from coordinate 52,411 downwards.
AGTCGATTGAGCATTCATTTCCTTCAACTTTTAAATGACCTCTAAAAGATCATTATTTACCTCCTCAGCCTTTTCTTTGCCCTTGCTTGCTTCTTCATCCATAGAAGCCATAAAAGCGCCCATTAAATCGTCATATTGTTTTCCCCAGTCATATCTGTCACACCTCGAGCCGGCGGGGTTGGATCGAAGTCCCCGTCGGGCGGAAGGTTCCCGGGGCGCGATATCCTGAGTGATAATCGTGTTGATCAGATTGTTTACATAGCATCAATGTTAAGAATAACTAAAGCACAATCAAGCATTAACTAGAATTACAAAGTTAAATTACAATGTCAATGTTCAGTAATTTAACTCGGTAAACCTAACAAAAGAATCAATTGTTTTCTATCTTGTAACTGTACAAGACATCCAAAAGTGATTCGTATAAATAACAAAAAGTGTGCTTCCAAAAGTCAACTAGGTCCTCTATCTGGGCAGCCTAGTATGCAATCCTGAGCTTTAGCTTATACCTGTGCATCACCTGAGAAAGCTTGTAAGAAAATAAAGTCAACACAAAGGTTGGTGAGTTCATATAGTTTATAAGTTTAAATAGCTTTAACAAAACTCCTTCGGTAAAACCTTAACCTCATTAACTTCACCTGTAATATCCAGATCGGTATGCTTATATATAGGGCATACCCCTGAGTCGAGCCTACGACCCGCCCAGACGCCATCCCACCACATATTAAACCGCATATGACACTGTTGTTAATAATAATTAAGCATTATACCTACCCTTCAATCTCGTTTCCCCATTATAGTTTAAGCATTTTGTTTGTAAGTTTACCCATAGCATCCGTGAGTTTAGCTTGAGAGTCACCAGAATGGACAACTGAATGCGCGTAGGAACCCAGTATCAATCCATACCAGCACTAGGTGAAATTAGCAACCTAGGGGGAGATAGAGGATTCCCATGATGACACAAAGTCAACTAAGGATCACCAATATCATCCTAGTTACTGATCACATGAGTAAATAGTTTTGGGAAACACTGCATGGCAAGCACTGAAAGGCCATCAGTCTGTTTCCTCGTTTCAGACCATGAAGGACACCCTATGGCAAGCACTGAGAGACCATAGTAGGTGCCTTCTAGTCCCGACTGTGAAGAACACATGAAGGCAAGCACTGAGAGACCAACTATTGTTCTTCAAGTCCCGACTAGGAAGAACACATGAAGGTAAGCACTGAGAGACCAACTATTGTTCTTCCATAGCCAATAGTTTTAGCATAGCATTCAAATAGTCCAGCATTTACGTAACTTGTGCACAAGTACTAGCTTTACAACCGGTAGGGCAAGCACTGAGAGGCCAAACCGTTGTTTGAGCATGGCAAGCATATAAAGCATACAAAGTTTAGAGCATTCTGAGCAGTTTGAGCATTAAGTATGTATGTATATAGCATTAGTGTTAGCATAGAATTATTAGCTTTTGGTGTTAACATTAGCATCTAGCATAAACCCGTAGTATTAGCATTTAGCATAACCCATAGCTTTAGTATTTAGGATAACCCGTAGCATTAGTTTGTAGCATAGACCCGTAGTATAGCATTAGCATTTAGTATTTGCATTTACAAAAGCATCAACAGACAGTGAATACCCTTAGCACTTGGTATTAACACATAGTTTTAGTATTAACCACTTGACTTATGCCTTTAGCACTTGGCATAATCATGTGGCATTACTATCAATAGTGAACATATGCCTTTAGCACTTGGCATAATCATGTAGCATCAATATTAGTAGTGAAATTATGCCTTTAGCACTTGGCATAATCATGTAGCATTAACATCTGTATGTAAGAATCGTATAAAAGCATTTTGTTAAATTTAAAACATTAGTTTTAAAATGTATAACATGCTTCTCAGTCCCGGTTTAAAATCAAAATAGTTTGAAAAGGGACAATGAACTCACCTTGTAGTTGTTGTAGTTGACTTAACCTAACAAGAATGCACGCGCGCTCTTTGTTGTAATGCGTTGTTGTATTCACGATCCTGTATTGATTTCATATTATTTGAAACTTGTAAATATGAGTTATGAGAATTCGAGTGTGTATGTGTTAGCCATCAAAACGGCTAACACTTTCGAGTCTCGGTCATCATTCGGCCTTGTTCAATTGTTTTGTGTTCAACTTTGTTTTGCTCTCACCTTTTGTGTATTTTCATTAGGCATTATAGTTTATAAACACAATTTAAACCTTATGTCATAGCCTAACAATTTTTAGCGATTTGTAAAGGAGTTTGCATGTTGTTTAGAGTTATCATGTAAAGCCTCATATATTACTCTTGCCTCAAGTAGTGTTTTAGATTACCCCATGCATTTGTGTTAATTCTAACTTGTTTCAAGTGTTATTTATTTGTAATTTATACTAAATGGCCGAATAATGATACCGGGCCTAATGTATTGTGGGCTATGTTAGTCACATGGGCTAAATCAGCCTGTTGGGCCGAAGCAGTTGTATGGGCCGCGTAGTTGGGCCAACGCATGCTACTGGGCTTAGAACCGATGTGGGCCGAAAGTGTGGGCCGACTACATGGGCTGTTTTCAAGTTACTTGAACCTAACAGCTCATGGGCCGAACAAGCTTTGGGCCTAGACCAATGGTGGTCCGTAACTGATGTTGGGCTTGTCCTTAGTCTGAGTGGGTGTTGGACCACTGCTGGGCCGAAGGAACATAGCCGTATGAAGGCTTGGCCAGCGAATGGAGATGGGCGAAGGGGGTGTGGCCAGCCTGATTCGGCCGAATGAATGCCGACTGAAGAAGAGGGTGGCAAATGGTGGTTCTGGCGAATGGCGCTCAGGTCGAATGAGGCCAGTGGTCGAATAGCTTGGATTTGTCCTGATCGAATGAGTGGCGAAAGAATGGGGAGGGTGGCCTTTCGGCCATGGCGCCTTCGGCTCTAGGTCATTCGGCCAGCTGAACATAGGGTCGACTAGGTGGTTCTAACCGAGTTCTCAGCCAAGCTTAGTGGTGGTTCTATGTGTTGGGGGGGGGGGTGGGTGTTAGGACTAGATTCCCTGAGTTAGGGTTCGAGTGAAAGGTGGTTAACCGTTTTGGCCGTGGGTTTCGAACCAAGAGGGTGAAAACCCTAGATTTCGAAATGTTCACAACTGGTTACCTCGAATTTCAGCGGGTTTCCCCTTCGATCGGTTGTACTTTCGTGTAGTAGAGGTCAAGAGCTTCGATTTTGTCCAAAGATGGGGTGATTTGGTTGAGAAACAAGCAAGATATGAGAGTTTTAAGCTTGAAAATGGTGGTGTGAGCTAGAAACCGGGATTAGGGTTTAGAAGTGGGGAAGATGAAGTAAAAATGAGGGGAAAGCCTCATTTTAAGACTTTAAATACCCCGTGGGTATTCGGGTTCGTTTCGGTTGTTCGGTTCGCGTTTTCGTTACATTTCCGGACCGAAATGCGTAATTTACGTCATTTAAATAAAAAGGTTTATTTTATGATGTTTAAAAATACCATTATGGTTAGAAATTATTTTAAATATCGTTGTATAAATATTTATCGAATTTTTATCATTTTTACGCGTTTAAACAATTTGCTCGCGATTTATTAAAACAGTTTTGTTTAATTTCAATTGTGATGAGTTTCAAAATTGTAAAATAGGAAATATTTTATTTCCTTGAATTTATGATCGTTCGTATCGTTATTCGTTTTCGTTTTCGTTTCGTCAGATCGCGTCGCCATCGCGCGTATTCGTTCGAATCGTCATTCGAACGAACACGACGATAGTTCGGCTTTCTGATTCTTGTTTTCTACTGTTCAGTCATTATTTCAGAACGTTAAACTATCAGAACCATTCGTACAGATCGTCACCTATACGAATAACTCGTCAGTTTAGCATTCTGTAACAATAACCGCTTATAGTTTTGTTTTGTTTAACCTCGCATACGTTTACACATAATAACATATCAATAAGCATTTGTATCACCGTTCAATGTTGTCTGACATGTTTCTAACTGTTAAACTGTTAAGTTTAATCAGATTATAGAAACAATAGCATAATAGTTTAATATCAAGCATCATGATATTATTAGCATAATCAATAGTTTACGTAGTTAATACCTGAGTTACTGTGCGGTTACTGTTCAGCTCACTGTTCCGGTGACGATTCCGGCACAGATTTTACAATATCCTTTGTCTGCTTGACTGACTAAAGCTTTTGTTGATTCTTCAGGCTTCTCCTTTTTCTTTTGATAAGCTTCTTTTGGCTTGAAAGGATTCAAGTTGCCTTGCTTCTTTGGATTTTTACATTCTCGAGCAAAATGACCCAAATCACCACAATTGTAACATTGGGTGACCTTTTGATTAAATCCAAACTTTGTATTCCGATCAAAAGTAAACTTCTTTCCTATTTTCTTCTCATATATGTTAATTCTTCTTATTGCACTAGCCAAAGCCCACTGAGTATCAATCAATTCCATCTCGTCATCATCTATCTGCTCATGATCTTCAAAAGTAAGATTAGAATTTCCTATCCTTCCAGCTATCTGTTCATCATAAGCACTAACAACACATGACAATATGGACATATGATCTTTGACAGCCTCCACAGAGACCTTTCCCAGATTAGTTGTATTCAATTGAATTGGAGTAGATGAAGAATCAAGCTTTTTCTCATTTCTAAAATAAGATGAACTTGAGCTAGTAGATGTAGATGGTACAGAAGTACTCTCAGTATTACTTGAAACAAAAGCTGTTTGTATTTTAGCAGATGAAACAGGAGGTATGACCACAGATGCACCATAAAGTGAAGGATCCTGTGTTACATTAACTCGTCTAGATTTTCTTTTATCCTTCATTTCCTGTTCTTCTAACTTTTGAATAAATTCAACAAGTGTCATTCCAGGAAGATTTTCTCTCAAAATCAACACCAATGAATTCCATCTTTCTGGCAAAGCATATGCAAAACAATATATCTTCTCTTCTTCAGAATACTCAATTCCACACTTACGAACTTCGGTCAACAAATGTCGATATCTTGTAATCAAAGCATCAAGACTCTTATTGCCAATATAGTTGAAATTCTCAAATTCTTTTCTCAAATCAGTGGCTTTCATTTTCTTGAGTTTGGTGTTTCCCTCTATTCTCGCCTTCAAAGCATTCCATAACCCATATGATGTTTGTGTTCATCAAATTGATGAAGAATTTGATTAGTAACAGCTTGATTTAACATCCAATATGCTTTCTTTTCAGAATCTTATTTCTTTCTTTGTTCAACATCCAATCTATCAAGAGTTTGATACAGATCTGTTCCAACCACCTTTAGTCGTTCATATGGTGATAAGATTCTTTCCCAAAGATTTGAGTCAGTACCATTGAGATGAGTCTCAAACCGACCTTTCCAGTTTTCATAATAAGTCAAATCAAGTAGTTTTGGTACTTTGTTTGTGCTCCCCAACTCTGTTTCACTAATCAAAATGCTCTAAATCTTAGAATTTTGATTAGGAACTGCTGCAAACATATCCGCCATGATTCCAACTTTTTATCAGCGAACCTCTTCCTTTTTTATAAGCTCACGAACCTAAGTATCAGACGAACCTCCTTCAAACCTTGACATCACGAACCTTATCCAATGAACCTTTCACAAACCTTCACCAACGAACCTTATTCAACGAACCAGCAACAAACCTTGACCAACGAACCTCTTTAATAGACAAACCTTTGTCAAAACCTTTCAAACGAACCTCTCCAAAATTTAACACACGAACCTCAACTTGAAAAGATTCTTTCTCAGCGAACCTTAGAATACAGCTGATAATCAACCAGGTTCGTCTCACGAACCTATGATTTAAACTTGAAAATTTTGGAGGGAAAACCTTCAAAATCTGGAGGGAAAACCTTCAAAGATTCAACCTTCTAATCCACTGTTTTTACCAAACGAATCTCTGATTTCAACCAGCAAGATAGCAGTACATGATGATGAAAATATCAACAAACATTCAGAAACTATAAATCAATCTCTAGCCATTCCAGAATCTTCAAAATGACTGATAATTTTCAAGAACTTGTATAGAACTCCTCCAAAGCTCTGATACCACTATAGATTGCTCTGGATCGATCACTGAATTCTATTAATGACTCAATCTATGCGGAATCTAGATTAAATCTATATGTATCAAAGATATACAAACATTATGATAAACATCATGTCCATTAATAACAAAGTTTGATTACAAGAACATTAAACAAGAACACACAGTTCTGTACAATCACACAGATCTAATACAGGTTCTGTTCCTCTCTGATTCTGTCACACCCTCCAAAAAACTGAAAAACTTGCAATATATACACATATCAACCGAACCTAGCCGAACCATCAGGTTCACCAGACGAACCCGCAGGTTCGCTCGACGAACCCGCAGGTTCGCTCGACGAACCTTTACATGACATAACATTAGGTTCCCCGAACCTATACAACCCATGCCTAGGTCGTGGGCCAGAAGAACCTAGCATAAACCTAAGTTAAATTACACAATTTTGAAAGCAAACTATTAGAAAATGACCTAACAGTCCTCATGAAGAACGTGAGACTTAAGCGATAAGTTTCCCTCTTTTCATTAAAACACATCCAAAACCAACATAAGATGCATTCGAATTGACCACATGATCATCGAGTCCGTCCGGTTATGTCAACATCGGTTCTTGAGTTAGTATTGTCTTTAACTCTTGAAACGCCTTTTCTTGTTCATCACCCCATAAAAACTTGGTATCCTTCCTTGTAAGCTTGGTCAAGTATGAAGCAATCTTTGAAAAGTCTTGAATTAACCTCCTGTAATAACCATGTAAACGAAGGAAGCTTCTAACCTCGGTTGGAGTTTTGGGTGGACTCCATTTCATAACGGCCTGAATTTGTGAAGGATCAACATGCTTGCCATCAACATTTACAATATGCTCCAATAATTGGACTTCGCGTAACCAAAAGTCACACTTGGAATTTCACATATAGTTCCTCCCTATGAAGTGTTTCAAGAACTTCACGTAAATGACATGCTTGATCGGCTTTATTCTTAGAATAAATAAGCATGTCATCGATAAGCACAATGACTGACCTATCTAACATTGGGCGACACACCTGGTTCATCATGTCCACGTATACAGCCGGTGTGTTTGTCAACCCAAAGGACATAACAAGAAACTTGTAGTGCCCATACCTCGTACAAAAAGTCGTCTTTGGAATATCTACCTCTCTAACCTTTAATTGATGGTGTCCCAATCGAAGGTCGATCATGGAAAACCATGAAGCACCTTGTAATTGGTCAAAGAGGTTGTCAATCCTAGGTTATAGATACGTATTCTTCACTATGGCTTTATTCGATTCCAGGTAGTATATGCACATCCTATAAATCCCATCTTTCTTCTTGAAAATAACATCGGTGCACCCCAAGGTGAGATACTCGTACAAATAAAACCCAGATGAAGAAGTTCTTGCAATTGGATCATCATCTCTTGCAATTCAGATAGCGCCAAATGATATTGAGCTTTAGCAACAGGTTTATCCCTGGGTACCATATAAATCCAAAACTTAATATCCCTTTCGGGAGGTAATCCTGGTAGTTCATCTGGAAAGACATCCGAAAAATCACGAACGATAGGAATGTCTTCAATATTCTTCACACCTTTCTCCAAATCCACCACATAATAAAGAAACAATTGTCCCCTATTGTTTAAATACTTCATAGCTTCTGTTATCGAACATAAGATCATGCTACCACATTTTTCCACACAAATATACACCTCATGTCCACTCGAGAACATCAATTGGATTATCTTCTAGTTACACACAATATTAGCCATGAGAACTGGAAGCCAATTTATCTTGACCACCACATCGAATTCCCCCAAAACCATCGGAATCGAATCAATATCTTAGTCCTCCCTCTCAATTGTTAGTTTGCATTTACGAAAAATATTTGTTGGGTTTTGAATTTCCATCAAAACTGACAATGATTTGGTGACTTCAAATATGGTTAAACAATGAATTAAAGAGATGATACTATTGTCGAGAGGGAGCACACGACTAATATATTTGGGTTAATATTGGTCGTTTCACTACAACAAGCCACTGATAGAGATTGGAAGGCTTGAAGACCTGAAGCCCAAGTACAAGTATTTTAGTAAAATGACTAGATTTGTAATTAGGACATTTTATTTGTACTTAAATGTAATTTTATACTAGATAGGGCTAGTGGTCTAGGATATAAATAGCCACATTCTCTTAGTAAATTGTATGTGTTAATGAGGGTTTTCTCTATGATGTAATAAGTTTTTCTCCATGGAAGGTGCATCCATGAAGGTTGATATTGATATGAATTTTCAGATCATTTTCTATTCAAAATAATTTCCAGCAACATCACACACTAGAAAACTTTTAGATACCGTTATTTCTATTTCTAAAGGCATTGACAATTCTCAACAACAAAAGAGGAAAGTTGTACAAACTTAGTAGACACAAAAGATCTACTAGCCCCAATTCAAATAATATGCAAACATGTGATAGATTTATGAGAATTGTACCTGTTACCACATCAAGTGTAACTTTGGCTTCCTCTGCCGTAAACAGGAAAACACTATCCTTTGGTTTGGGTATATCCACCTTCTTTCCACTTCCTTGCCCCTTAAAAGATTAGTTGTTCTGCACCTCCATGTCCAACCACTTTTATATCCAGGCACTCACTCCATATGTGCCTTTTTTTTTGTAGAAGTTATAACACAAATTTGAAGGAGTCGAGTATTGGTTAGCAAGATGCCATTGCTTTCCACATTTGTAGCACGACAAAGGTCGTACCAAAAAATCCCCCGCATGATCTTTCCCACATTTGGCACATTGCCTAACTCCCTTACTTGTTTGAAAGTTAGTAGGCGAGTTAGGGAATTTCCCCTTTTAGAGTACCATGTTTCCTTCTCCTGTGACATCCAGTACCAGACCGGTAGGATTTGTACTGTAACTAAGTGTACAAAACATGTTTGTAAAATCTTATGTGTGAATTCAATACTTAAGAGATCAGAAACAATGTTGGAAACTCCGCAAAGATCAATACTGAAATGCTACACACAACGAGCACAAAACTGCTTCACTAATAATGTGAAATTGTTGAATGAGAACACATAAAATGTTAGTTATGGTATTTCTATGTATAAATGTACGTGAGAATATTAAATTCAAAACGATAACGGATAGCGTTCATGAATATTAAACTAACAGTGTATTCGTGTGGGTGACGATTTACACGAATATGTTTGTGGGTTAAATGTAAGTCCAGATCTTGTAAAGATTCGAGCTTTGTGGCTCCAATAAACATCAAAAGACTCTATAATGTGCGGAATCCGTAATAGAATCACAAGAACAAGTAGAAAGATGAAAGCTTTGTATATTATCTGAAGTTCTCGAAAACAGTGCGTCAATACGTCTAGAGAGCACGTCTCGGGAATCCAATATTCTAGTAGTACTCAAACCCTATACTATTCTAACCGTGTGTTGACTTGATTTTTACATGCTTTCTAAGGTGACGAGCATGTTTAAGCTTAAGATATTAGGATATTTGCTAGTGTGCCCAGCTTAGAGGACCTAGCGGTTTTTGGATGTGCATCTCTTTTGACAACCACTTGTGAATCATTTTTGTATATCTTGTGCGGTTACAAAATATATGAATCATGATTATTTTGGTTAGGTTTACATTATTAAATTATTGAACATGGTGAATGTAATTTATCTTTGTAATCCTAGTTTAATGTGTCGCACCCTGGCCTTCCCGGCCTTCCCAAGGGCGCGACGGGACCGTCAGGATCGCAGTCTCCGGTCATACAGTTGTGAGACCTACATGTCTGGTTGTATACGTACATCCAAATACTTGGACAAAACAGTTTTATAAAATCAGAGTTACGGAAGTAAATGTTTAAGTTGTCAAAACAACGTTGAAAATATAAGTTGCGGAAGCAGTATTAAAACAGTTTTCAAAACAATAAAGAGTAATAGTGCGGAAGCGATTTAAGTAATTATCATTACATAACATGTCAAATGTTTAAATGTTCTCAAATGACCTAAGACACTAAACTGATGCATGGACCCCATCCTAGCATCCTAGTCCTCGTGCGCATGCCTTAGTTACCTAAGAAAACATGTGAGTAAAAAGGGTCAACACAAAGGTTGGTAAGAGCACAGGTTTTTCATAAGCGATAAACATCAAAATGTTTAAAGTAAGTGTTGTCTAATTAAATATCATTACAATGCAGTATCGATTGATAGCTAGTCAATACAGTTATGTCATATGTGGGTTCATACCGAAGCTGACAGTTGTGCCTCCCGCCATGTCCATCACAAGACAATGGCAAAGTGTATTGCTCAATATTGCACCCATTCCGACCTCCAGTCGGGTTGGCCTCCCAGACGTGATGGGTGGGGCTTGTCAGGCCCAAATAGTACTATCCAAGATTACCATATAATGATAAATCATGTCCATACGTAATCAAAATAAGTTTTTGTTCATACAACAGTTTATAATTGCAGTGTTTTCTCCCCTAAAGGTAGAAAAGATAAAAAGGGGCCGTGAACTCACCTGGTAAAGTAGTTCCGGTGTGTATGTGTTCGCGACTTGCGAATGCTAGCCCCTGCTAGTATGCACCTATAACCATATAGGTGTGAGTATGTGTTTTGTGGTGTGTTGTATCCCATACAACTCCAAGTGTCGGCGTGCTCAACTGAGTGTGTGTGTGTGTGTTGACTTGTGTTGACTCGACGAATCGTTGGTGAGGTGTTTGTTGTGTTTAGTTTGATTAAGTGTCATAAATGCAAGTAAGACATCAACATGCATCATATGAATCTAATCATGATGTTTTCTCTATAGTCATGTTTTGAAAATCATGAAGTTTCCGTTAGGGAAAGTTTCTATATTTAGAAAGTTTCTATTTTTGGAAAGTATAGTTATGAAATCCTATTTCATAAATCAATACCTCTAGTATGTTTATAAAAATACATTTAAAATCTTAAAACATAACGTTTGCGCATAAATCACTGTTTATGGCGTTTGCCCCAAATAAAGTTTCCTAAAATAGTAAGTATTCGTTTGAAAGCTCGTTTTCAAAAAATCAAAGTTTCCAGTATGCTTAGAAATCCTTCTTAAACATATTTCAAGAATCACAAATCACCAAAATACGTTAAAACATCAAAACCCCTCTTTTGATTTACAAAAGTTTCCATTTTTAGTAAGTTCGTCATAAAACCGTGTTTTCATATAATCGAATACCCAAATGTGTTTCTCCAACATGTCTAGATCATCACAAATCCATCACATGCAACATAAAAGTTTCCTTTTATGGCAAGTTTTACAAATCATCAAAATAACCTATTCAAAACTCAATCCAATCAATCCTATACTTTAAAGTCAGTAGATCTATATCAATATCACACAAAATCACCAACAAATTCGTGCACAATAGCCACATGGAGTTGCATGTGTTCAAAGACACTTGCATGTGTGTTTTTACACTATGCATGTACGATCTATCACTAGATAAGCATAAGAGACTACCTTAAAAGCTCTTAAATGGATGGATCTGGTCTGGACAGAAGCTAACAGTGGCTGATGAGGGCCTTCTTGCTTGTGGATGGCTTCCAAGACTTCTCCTTGAAGCTCCAATGGTCCAAGATGCTCCAAGATGGCTTCTATAGTGACTCCAGAGGTTTCAAGTGCTGGTTTAACGAGATTTGGTCGAATTTGGGTGAAAAGGCTCGGTGGTGTGTAGCAGGAACCAAGCAAAATGAGCTGGGGGCGCTATTTATAATGTTTTGCCATCTGGGACTCGTCGCGTACCGCCAAGGCCGATCGTGCATGGCCTCGGCGTACCGTGATGAATATTATATTTAGTTTTCATTCCAAAACACGCAGCGTACAACCAATACCCTTATGCATGGCCTTGGCGTACCACCAAGAAATCCGGAGTTCAAAACTCCCGCCCTTGCTTCGCGTATCGCCGGGGATCTCGCCGAGGGTGCTTGGCGTACCGCAAAGGATCTATTTCTTAGTTTTTCGATTCCGCTGATTCGTTTTCATTCGTGTTCGATTCCTAACGTTTATCCTAAACATCTAATACATGTTTAGCACATAATCATATAATAACACATAAGTTGTCTGATTATTGTTTGTTCACCAACGTTCGTGAGACTCGTGTGTGTGTTTCGATAATTCCTCGAATTATCTTTGATAGTTTGTGTTCGACATGACGAACAGTTTGCATGATTGATTAAACATAATTAACATGTAATGCACAATCCAATAATTCCCCGAATTATTGTTTTGCATTTGTGTTAGTGTTTGCCACACTTGGTTTCCAAAACCAATGTGCAATGTACTATTCGATAGTTCCTCAAACTATCGTTTCGCAGTTGTTTGTGTTTGACTCATCTAATTAAACATAATTAAATGAAATGCAACAAGTATGAATGTGAAATGTAAATTTGTAAGAGTTGCAATTTACCTAAAATTTCCGGGTGTCACATACTGTTTTTGTGTTTTAGTTATTCTCAAATGTTGTGTTATGTATACAATCTGATCATCCTGATTATCACCTGATATCGCGCCGCGATACTATTCTGCCCGTCGGGAAAGTCGTTCCAGCCCGCAGCTCGGTGTGTGACAAATTGGTATTAGAGCCAATGTTATAGAGAATATAGGTCATTTACTTAGAACGATTTGACCCGCCGGCACCAGCAATGAACAATGATGCCTTAGCACTCCCTCCACCTCACAATCCCAACAATACCAATAATAAAAATCGAGGATGCTTCAACTGTGGCGAAATAGGTCACTTTTCCAAGAACTGCCCGAAGAAGATGCAACTGGGAGTTCAAGCACCTTGTGGAAGAGCTTTTGCACTAGGAGCCCCTGCTGCTCGTGAGGATCCTAATGTGGTCACTGGTACGTTCCTCTTATATAACTTTTATGCATATGTTTTCTTTGATACTGGTGCAAATCAGAGTTTTATCTCTTCCAATTTTGCATCTAAACTTAGTCATACTTAGGAACTCTTAGATTCCCCTTACATGATAGAAGTAGCTGACGATAAACAAATCACGGTACACACTATACTTAGAAACTGCCCATTAATACTAAACGATCAATCGTTTAGCATCGATTTAATACTGATGGAATTGGGTAGTTTTGACATGATCATAGGAATGGACTGGTTGCCCCTTCACCGGGTTGAAATAGTCTGTTCCGAGAAGCTACTTCGTATCCCAATGATGAACGATCAAGTGCTAGAAGTACGGGGAGATCAAGCAAAACACAGTGTTAAGATAATTTCGTGCATGAAAGTGGGTAAGTGTTTGAGGAAGCAGTGCATAGCTTTCTTTGCTCATGTGGTGAAAAAGGAGAAGAAAGAAATCAAGCTGCATGATTTGCCATGGTTAAGGAATATGCATAAGTGTTTCCCGGTGATCTACCGAGATTACCACCGGCATCTCCAGTAGAATTTCGTATCGATTTGATTCCTGGAGCAACTCCTGTAGCTAAGTCTCCTTATAGATTAGCACCAACTGAGATGCAGGAATTGTCAAACCAGTTGCAGGAATTGTTAGATAAAGGTTTCATCTAACCGAGCTACTCGCCTTGGGGAGCTCTTGTTTTGTTTGTGAAAAAGAAGGATGGATCCTTTCAGATGTGCATGGATTATAGACAGTTGAACAAATTAATCATCAAGAATCGGTATCCATTGCCGAGGGATCGATGATTTGTTTGAACAACTACAAGGAGCACGATACTTCTCGAAGATCGATCTACGTTCCGGTTATCATCAGCTCAGGATTCAAGATGAAGACATTCCAAAAACGGCTTTCCGAACTAGATACAAGCATTATGAGTTTATGGTGATGCCTTTCAGATTGACAAACGCACTGGCGGTGTTCATGGACCTCATGAACTGCGTGTGCAAGCCGTATTTAGATCAATTTGTCATTGTCTTCATTGATGACATCCTGATTTATTCCAAAAGCAAAGCTGAACACGAACAACCCCTTAGGTAGATCTTGGAATTGTTAAGAAATGAACAACTCTTTGCCAAATTCTCAAAATCTGAATTTTAGCTGCGAGAAGTGCAGTTCTTGGGTCATGTGATCAACAGTGAAGGAATTCATGTGGACCCTGCCAAGATCGAAGCAATTAAGAACTAGGATACTCTCACCAAGTTAACTCAGAAAAGGTAACTGTTTGTTTGGGAACAGAAACAAGAAGATGCTTTCCAGACATTGAAGCAGAAGTTGTGCAATGCTCCAATCGAAACTCTTCCAAAAGGCAATGAAGACTTTGTAGTATATTGTGATGATTCCCATCAGGGACTCGGTTGTGTACTAATGCAACGAGACAAATCTATAGCTTACGCATCGAGACAACTCAAGATACACGAGAAGAACTACACAACACACGTCTTAGAACTGGGAGTAGTAGTCTTCGCTTTGAAGATTTGGAGGCACTACTTGTATGGCACTAAGTGTACCATCTTTATCGATCATAAGAGTCTACAACACATATTTGATCAGAAGGAGCTCAACATGCAACAATGATGTTGGGTTGAACTTCTAAATGATTACAACTGTGTGATCAAGTATCATCTGAGCAAGGCAAATGTAGTGGTTGATGCCTTGAGCCGGAAGGAAAGAATCAAACCATTGCGCGTTAGGGAAATGGGAATGACAGTACAAGCGAGCTTGTGTGATAAAATCATCCAAGCTGAAGAACAAACGGTTGAACAGGAAAACTTGAGGAAAGAGCTCGACTGTGGTGCTGAACGACAGTTTGAGACCAAACATGATGGAGTTATTTACTACCAGGAATGGGTGAGAATTCCCGCGGTACCAGAAATTCGAAAAATCATCCTCGACGAGGCGCACAAGACCCGATATTCTGTGCATCGAGGAGCCAATAATATGTACTAGGACCTTAGGAGGTTTTATTTGCAGCCTGAGATGAAGACAGACGTAGCTGTATACGTAAGTCGATGTTTAACTTGTGCGAAGGTTTAGGCAGAACACCAGAAGTCGTTTGGTTTACTGGAACAACCTGAGATTCCTCAATGGAAGTGGGAACAAATAGCTATGGATTTCGTTACATAGTTCCCTGCACTTCCAGTGGACACGATACGATTTGAGTCATCATCGATCGATTGACCAAATCTGCTCATTTCTTGCCTATGCACGAGAATTATACAATGGATAAGTTGGCAAGGATATACATAAACGAAATATTGGTATGACATGGTATGCCATTGTCTATCATTTCTGATCTAGACAGTCGATTCACGTCACGGTTTTGGCAGTCACTACAGAAATCCTTAGGGAAAAACGTGAATTTCAGTACCGCTTATTATCCACAACATTTGAGATTGTATACATAGCACAACATTTGAGAACAACTAAAGCACAAGAATAATTAACTAATAGTTCAAAGTTAAATTACAACTGTCATGTTTGAGAATTTAACTTAGTAACCAATTTCACTAGAATCATAAATCTGTCATCTTGTGACCGTACAAGACATCAAAATGATTCACTACTATACGTAGGATATGTTCTTCCAAAAGTTACTAGGTCCACTATCTGAGCATCCTAGTATGCATCTGCAGTCTTAATCTAGTCCTATACGTCATTTGAGAAAAACATGTAAGTAAACAAAGTCAACACATGGTTCGTGAGTTCATATAGTTTTGTTATTGAAAATGAATTTGTACAAACCTGCCCAAGTGACAACCTTAACCTCACCAACAACCACCTATACTATCCAGTCAAGTATGCTTATATATAGGGCATACGTAGGGTCATCTTACCGCCTGCCCAGCCACATACCGGACCACATAGTATATTGTTGTTAATGATAATTAAGCGTTTCACCCCACACACTGATCTGAAAATCTTGAACATTCTGAAAATAATAAACTTTGAACAATCCGAAATGACAACCTCAACCAACATCATACACATAACAATACGATGGCAAATGTGAAAATAATTAACTAAAATGCTTAAATAAATGAATAATTAAACATTTAATTAAAATCTAAGTCCTAAAGATTGAGCCTTGGTCAACTCGAGTATACTGGTCTAGCAATCTAGGTTCTTAGTAGTTGAGGAAATCTGTAAATATCATCAAACATGCGACCTATAATCAATCAGTCTAGCTAGGACATCTTTTGAAATATAGGATTTTATTGATCGTTCTTGTTCGTTCTTGATCGTCTAGTTCTTATGGCACATGATATCTTTGAATATTTCCCAGATATTTCTCTAAAAATGATTAGGGGATTCTGTAAATATCATCAAACATGCGTCCTATAATCAATCAGTCTAACTAGGACATCTTTTGAAATATAGGATTGGCACATGCTATCTTTGATATTTCCCAAACATTCCCCCTGAAAATGATTAGATCTTTGAGAATAGTGCTTTGAAAATAATTCTTTGATAATAGATCTTTGAAAATAGTTCTCTAAAAATAGATCTTTGATAATAGTTCTTTGAAAATAGATCTTTGAAAATAGATCTTTGAAAATTGTTCTTTGAAAATAGATCTTTGAAAATAGTTCTTTGAAAAGTAGATCTTTGAAAATAGTTCTTTGAAAACAGATCTATTAAAATAGTTCTTTATGAAACCTGAAATAAGTTTACCTAGACATAATCTAGGGTAACAATTATGCATATGAAATAGATAAAATGTAATAGCATTTAAGTAAAATATAATCCAAGGAAATAATTTACACATGCTTCTTAGCCCCGCATTTGTAAAACAAAAATGTTTAGAAAAGGGGCAAAGAACTCACCTGTGTTGTAGCTCTTATGATTCAACTAAGAAAATATATTCGCTCGTCTGTTGTAAACTAGGTATCTTGAGCACCTGTGTTGATTTATTATGATTCGAATACTATAACTATTTATATTTTAACGTATATAGGGTTTAGGTCTCGGCGTGCAACTGTGTGTCCTATATACATGCTAATGTGTTACTAAGACTTCTAAAATTATTCTATGTTACAACTATCTATGAATCCTTATCCCTTAGTTAATCGCAACTAAACCTTATTTATATAAGGTTTATACTGGTAAATTACATGACCTTTTAATTAAAACTTCACTAATATAACCCTTTTAGTTTATAAAATATTTAGTTTAGAAATTCTTTAATTTACTTTTGAAACATTTTAAATAAGATAATTTAAGATAATTTATAAGTCATTATATTTTAGTAAAAACATAAGTTATTTTTATGAAAAATATAAGTTAAAACTTGTTAGAACTTAAGTTAATCTTACTTGATTAACTCCAAGTCCCTCATTAGATCTTTGTTACAGCGTTTCTCTTTGTTCGTCCTTGTGTATATCTTATATTTGATCGTTTAAATCGGAAAAATTTAAGTTGATTATACAATTGCATGTGATCACTAAGTATTGAATGTTGACTCATAGGGACAACATATTCATACTTAGTTATTTTCTTGAGCTCCCTTAGCATTCCTATGTGTTCTTAGTTCTTTATATTCAAAATCATTGGACACACTCAATGTACTTAGCTTATTTGTTTCCACAAAACCTTTGTATTTGATTTGTATCCATTCGGCTAACATACTAAGTTTCATCTAATTAACTATCCTTGATCCTTAACCTTTTCATCATTAACAACCCATGGGTGGTAGTCCCATTTGATGACTAAACTTGAATTGATATTTTTAAAATGATTTAGAAATATTGAATGTGGAAAAACTATTAGGTTAGATGATCCTAAAATCGGCTAACAATTCAAAATAGTCAACTTGGACCATTTTTTTGATGTCAACAATTTTACTTTGTATTTCATTAAGCGAACTTAGGTGTTTTAAGCCCAATTGATTACATGAAACACTTGTTTAAGTTTTAGATTAGTTTAGAAAAGATTTTAGTTTGAAAAACTTAGTTTCGATGAACAACACAACCGGTTTAAACACTTAGAAATCCTAATGACTCACAATCGACTAACCCATGTTCAAACAGTCCTCATGATCTCATTTCTTGATGGTTTGAGCTGGTTCCAAGTTCAAATCACTTGGAAAATGATCATCTGTTAATATCAACATCCCTTAGCTCAATATCGACAGCCATGGTTTGTCTATTATCGATGGAACAGCCCCTAACCTGCTAGCACTATGGGTTCAATGGTTTCATTTTGGGCAGCCCTTAGGCCATCAATACAACCATTTACCAAGGTTTTAACCACTCCCAACCCTTCCATTATTTAACCCCTGATGTTTCTTGAGTTTCTAGACAAAATTGGTGCAAATACTAAGGTGTTAGAGGGTCCTAAACTGACTGAAACAGGGCTGGTCGTCGGAACAGCAACAACAACACAAACGACCCCTTTTTAACTCGATTTTTGCCAATATTCAGCTCCAAATCGATTCTCAACTGACCCAAACATCAATCTAACATGTTCCTTAGATTCCTAAGTTGATTTGGTGCAAGTCCTAGGGTTTTAAGGCTTCAAAATCGGCTAAAAACCTGCTGATTGTTCGAGAACTCACCAAAACAGTGACAGCCAAAGAATCAGCTCGTTTTGCTCCGCTTTTGATGATCCAAAGCTTGGTATCTTCCTCTTAACACGATCTACACGTTCTACAGTCATTTTAGTGTTGATCCTAACTGATTTGAAGTGTTAAAAACGATTTAGAAGCTTAACTTACTGGAATCGTTGAAAACCCTCAAATTCCGTAGCTTCTCTCTAAAACTGCAACCACATCAGCTCTTTCAGCTCCGATCGTTGGTACTACCGTGTTCCTCTCGTTCCCACGGTCGTTTTGACTACTAGAACGTCGAATTTGGTTGTGAAATGGGATAGATATGAAGGTTTGAAGTTGTGAAATGGAGAGGGAGACGGGAAAACGGGAGTTAGGTGGGAGAGAGGTCTTGGATCAGAAAAAGAGTGGAGAAGAAGAAGATATTGTGGGCTTTTATAACTCGGGTCGTTCGGTTTCGGTTTCACGCGTCCTTTTCGTCGTTTTTTGTAACATTACGTAACTTAATAAGAATGGAAATTTTGAAACTTTTTAAAGTAGTAATTCCTAATAAATTACCTAAATATCTTTTATCTATTTTTAAAATTTCAAAAACGTTTATTTTTATTGTTTCATCGGATCGTGTCGTTTTCGCGCGTATTCGAACGAATCGTCACCCGTTCGAACACGACGACCACGTTACTTTCCAATATGGTTTTCTAACTATAAGATACCGTTCAGAACATTAAACTTACAAATATATTCATGCAAATCGTCACTCACACGAAAATACCGTATGTTTAATATTCATTTAACGACATTCGTTATGGTTTTAGTTGGGATTTCCTCATGTACGTTTATACATAATAAGGTCCTAACTAACATTCGTACATAGTATCTTGTCCTAGTTTAACATGTTTAGACATATTAGTATTGTGTCTGTGTATCTTGTTTGTTAGTTTTGGGTTTCTGCACTGTCAACATCAGTTGTTTCATATAATATTAACACGGAATATTACACGAACACTTTCCGTGCCAGTATCTATTGTACTTTCCTAATGTTCGGAACTATGGTTCCGGCACTGATGTTACAATAACATCATTCGATGTGCTCCATTCGAAGCATTGTATGGTAGAAAATGTCGGTCGCCGATTTGTGGGACCAAGGTGGGAGATAATCAAATAAATGAGCCTGAGCTTATGTAGGAAACCACTTGTAAGATCGCTCAAATCCAAAAGAAATTACAAGGTGCTAGAAGCCGTCAAAAGAGCTACGCAGACAAGCGTCGTAAACCCTTGGAATTCCAAGTGGAGACATAGTCATGTTGAAGGTGTCCCCTTAGAAGAGCGTAGTTCGTTTTGGGGCAAAAGGCAAGCTAGCACCACAATACGACGGACCATTAGAAATGATTCTACGGATTGGTCTTTCGGCGTATAGACTGAGATTACCAGATAAACTCAGCGGTGTGCAGGATGTGTTTCATGTGTCAAACCTTAGGAAATGCTTATCCGATGAGTCTTTGATCATACCGATGGAAGAGATTCAGATGGAGAAATTGCTACATTTCATCTAAGAACCTTTGGAGATTATGGATCGTGGCAAACAACTGAAACGAAGCCGTATCCCCATAGTTAAGTTCGGTGGAATTTCAAACGCGACCCAGAGTTTACTTGGGAGCGTGAGGACCACATGAAATCAAAGTATCCTCAGCTGTTTACAGAGGAAGTCGTTCCTAACAGTGATTCTTAAATTTTGGGATGAAATTTCTCTAACAAGGGGAGACTCTGACAACCAGTACCAGACCGGTAGGATTTGTACTGTAAATAAGTGTATGGAACTTGTTTGTAAACTCTTATGTGTGAATTCAATACTAAACAGATCAGAAACAATGTAGGAAACTCCGCAAAGATCAATTCTGAAATGCTACACACAACGAGCACAATACTGATTCACTAATAATGTGAAATTGTTGAATGAGAACACATAAAATGTTAGTTAAGGTATTACTATGTATAAATGTATGTGAGGATATTAAATTCAAAACGATAACAGTCGTGTGGGTGATGATTCACACGAATATATTTGTGGGTTTAACGTTCTGAATGATATCTTATAATTAGAAAACATATTCGGAAAGTAAAGTCGTCGTCGTGTTCGTACGGATGACGATCTGTACGAATACGTGCGAAGGCGATACAATCTGACGAGATATTTAAAATAAACTATTTGAAACTTTAAAAATAATAGAAAGACATTTAATATAATTATTAGGAATTACTATCTAAAAAGATTTAAACAAAGCTACTTTTACAAAATTCATACCATTTAACGAAACGTAATGAAAATGACACGTTTAAGCGGAAACCGAATGAAGCAGAACACACACGTAAAGACCTGAGCTATAAAAGCCCTAAATACCCTCTCTTTCCCTCATTTATTGCAGCCTCAACCTCTTTCTCTCTAGAAATTTTCGAATCTCTCTCACTACACTCTCTCTAGATTCTAACACTCAACCTCACAAAACGTCAACCAAATAGGACGTTCTTGGTGTCAAACGATCCTCTCAATATCTAGAACACGAAAGTACAAAGGATCTAAGCTTTAAACCAACAAAATCGAGGTAAAGATGAGCTCAACAAGTCGGTTTTTAGGGTTTCCTTGAAAACCGGATATATGAACTTGCAAACGAGTTTAGGACTATCAACAAATGATATAAAAATGGATTTAAGCAAATTGGCTTAGGTTAGATTAACACTTAGGGGAGCTGGGAATGGATGAAGGAAACCTGGGTATTAGTATCGACACAAGCGTGTTTGAAGATGGCTAGTATCGACAGTTGGAAGGAAGGACCAGCTTCCATTGAACTTAACAGGTTCGATGGTCTTAGATTCGATCCAGGGCTGCCGAATTTAGTAAGTTCGATACCATCCAAGGAGAATAGCACCAAGGTGGGTCAATACTAACAATATCGATTGGAACAAGTTCGATGCCAAGGGATTGTCAAAGTTAATAGTATCGACAAGGGCCATTTGGGTTTAAATTGATCTTGGTCGATACTAATCCCATCGATACTAAGTGAAGCTGGTTTATAATACTAGTGTGCTGAAGTCCAAGTAATTTAAACACTAATATCTCTAAGGATGGTCAATTAAAATGAATTCACGATCATTGAGTCGATGGGATGCTTGGGGAGTTCAAGAGAGTTATGTCAATATTGTAGTATCGACAACCCTTATACTGTCTTCGACCCTCGATACAAATCCACACATACAATCTGAATGCTTTTAATAATCAAAGGATCTAGTATGATCACAATAAAGGAAAAAAAACCAAGTAATTAAATGGTAAAGGAATGGGTTGGACTCACTTGTGAGTTAACTCAATTACAAGTTTGTAAAACTTGATATTTTTTTACTCAACATAAATTTTGTTTAAGATACCTAATATTATCATGTGAAACATTTTGAAAGACGATATCAATGATAAAAAGAGTTTTTAAAGCAATTATGACATTTTTGCACATCATAACATGCATACATGCTATGCATGAGTTGTAAGTAATAATATTTCTTTTAAAAGATTATAACCATATATTTCTTTAACATGAAGTCAAACTTTATTTAGTTATGGGTAAGAGTCCAACCAGGGTAATGTAATAAAAATAACATAGACAAATCTAGTAGCACACAAAACTTAGGATTGGTCACCTAGTTTATTACCTAGTTTTATACACAATGAGAAACGAATAAAATACTTACTAAGTGGAACAAAATTAATGAAACACAGGTGTTGAACTCAATCCAATTTCAATCGAAGAGCGTGCACATTCTTGAATCAACTAAAACATACAACAAAACAAAGGTGAGTTCATTGTTCCTTTTCAACTGCTTTATTTTATAAACTACGGGACTGAGAAACATGTTAAATGTTTTATATATGAATGTTTTCATGTTTCCTAAATCATTTATTATCTTAATTCTATACTTATTCACAATGTTTTCATACATATTTTTGAAATTCTTATGCTTATATATGCATATTTATACATACAAATTTATACTTTCACATACATACTCATACTCATACTCATACTCATACTCATACTCATACTTTCTCATACAATACTTATACAATACTTACAATAGTTACACAATACTTACAATACTTACACAGTACTTACAATACTTATACAACACTCATACATACACATACTCATACAAACTCATATACATACAGGTGGTTGGTATGCCCATGATGGGGTATATGCGGATGGGATCTGGTTGGTAAGTAGGTACATGTGCACATGGTACAGGATGACTCAATACTCATACACACAAGGACTTCCTAAGGGAGACTGATTAGCTGCCGAGCGTTGACATGGTGTCAACCCCATCTATTCATTCAGTGACCTTGGTTGTCAACTCTCAATGTTTTTTAACAAGTGACCTCGGATGACTATGAATTATCTCGGGTGTGACTATGTGTCCTCTGATTGATATTCTAGCTACGCACTGTTGTTGAAAGTTACACTCAAGTTACTTCTGTGGGTTGGGTACTGTTAATCATCGAGTGTGACTCTAGGAGCCACCCATTCATATTTTCAGACGCCTACAGTTGTGAACTTAAACTTGGTTTTCAAAAGTTAATGAATTGGAATTTGATAACTAGAATACTTTTCTAAACTATCAACATAAATGATAATTGAAATGGGAATACTACAGATACAATACTTTGGTTTTCACAAACAATGATGTGGAAAAAGGATCAGAGGGAAACTCTTAATTTCCATTAAAGGCAAAGTCGTGTCATATCAAGCCTGTGGTGGGTTGGCGACTGGTCTTGACCATACATATGCCTTATATATAAGCAGTCTTGAGTTGATGGGATAATGTTTAAGGGTGAGACTCTGATGGGTTTTGGACAAGATAACACTTACAAACTTTTGCGAAAGTTTTCAATACTAAACTATATGAACTCACCAACCATATGCCGACTTGATTGTTACATGCTTTCTCAGGTGACAAACAAGGGTTAGGTCAATTTCTCATTCTCGTTTGCTTAAATGCTTCGAGTTACTTGTTTAGTAGGATTACCATTTTAAAAACATAAAGTAATCTCTCTATTTTGTCCAGAGTTAGCTTACGAACGTGTACCTGCAATTGATTCGATTTTTGATTACCAAAATCTTGGTTTGATTCATTACCAGTGAATTATGGGGCTCGAATTGCACATCGGTTAAGGAAGAGAAATGAGAATCAGAAAATTACACTTTGAGTCCCTTAGCCTTTGTGTTTTGATGATTTTGATCTTGAAGTTTATTACTCACAAATTTATTTGACCAATTTAGTATAATGGTCCCCTAGTTTATAATTTTTTTCCTTTCTTATTCTTTTATGTTTTTTTATAAATTTTATATCTTTTAATTAAATTTACTCAACTTAACTATTTTTATAAAAGTTTTATAGATCTTAACATTTTCTTGATAAAAACATATATATATATATATATATTTGATTTGTTTGTAAAATCTTATAACTATGAAAATATTATTATGCATGATGAGTAATTTTTATTAAGTTGTTTTATATTTTTAATTATACTAATTTTGTATATTATATTACATAGGCATGAATATATGTGTCACACCCCGATCCGGGGGCTGGATCGACTTTCCCGTCGGGCAGAATGGACCCAGGGCGCGATATCGTGTGATAGTCGGAATGATGAGATTGTATACATAGCACAACATTTGAGAATAACTAAAGCATAATATCACATAAACTACGATTACAAAGTTAAATTACAATTGTCAGATTTGATAATTTAACAATGTAAACCTATCCAAAGAATCATGAGTTTACTATCTTGTAACTGTACAAGATATCAAAAGTGATTCACAAGTAACAAACAAAACATGCACTTCAAAAAGCTACTAGGTCCTCTATCTGGGCAACCTAGTATGCATACTGAACTTCTAATCTTAGTCTTGTCCGTCAATTGAGAGAACATGTAAGAAAAACAAAGTCAACACATGGTTGGTGAGTTCATAAAGTTTTGTAATTGAATATGAGTTTTGACAAACTTACTAGAGTAACAACCTTAACCTCACCAACAACACATATCCTATCTAGTCAAGTATGCTTAAGTATAGGGCATACGTAGGGTCAAGCTTACCTCCAGCCTAGCCGCCAGCCCACCACATACCGGACAACATATGTCACTGTTATTACTGATAATTAAGCGTTTCACTCCCTACCAACACCACATTCAACATTGTTTAAAGTATTTTGGTATCCAATTCCAATTCATTAGAGTTCGAAAACCAAGTTTTGAGACCACTGTAGGCGACTGAAATCTGATGGGGTGACTCATAGAGTGACCCGCGATGATTTACAGTACCAACCTATAGAGATGTCTCGGGTGTAACGGTCTGCATCAGTGCGTAGTTAGAGGATACCCATGAGAAGACACAAGGTCTACTGAATGGAATGATAATCATCCTAGCCACACGTTACAAAACATTGAGAGTTGACAACGAAGAACACTGAATGACTAGGGGTTGACACCATGTCAACGCACGGCGACCAATTAGTCTGCCTTACGAAGTCCTTGTGAGTACTGAGTATTAAGACTTTCTGTACCATGTGCATATGTACCTGTTTACTAACCCGGATCCCATCCGCGTATGCCCCATCCTGGGCACACCAATTACTTACATATGTTTAATGTTTGAGTATAAGTATTGTATGAGTTTGTATGAGAAAATATATGTTTGAGAAAGTATTTGTATAAGGAAGTATTCGTTTGAGAAAGTATTTGTATTAAAAGTATTTGTTTGAGAAAGTATTTGTATGTAAAAGTATTTGTTTGAGAAAGTATTTGTATGAAAAAGTATTTGTTAACAATAGGTTATATACGAAATCATAGTATTTCCAAGCATGAACATAGAAACATTGTTAACAAATATTGTAAACAAGTATATCATTGTAATAGTAAATAAGTTTTAAAACATGACAAACATTTAAGTAAAACATTTAACATGTTTCTCAGTCCCACAGTAAAACAAAATAGTTTGAAAAGGGACAAATGAACTCACGTGTGTTGTAGAATACTTGAATGGACTAAGAATGCGCTCACTCGTTTGTTGGGAGTTTAATGACTTCAGCACCTGATTACATTAATTATAGTTTTGTATTGTAAGTGATTATACTTGTTTGATATTGTGTTTAGGTCTAAGTGTGTGACTAAGTGTCCTAGTTATATTTCTAGATGAGTGACTATGAGTTTAGGTCTAAATGATATTGTTCTTATGTCCTAGTTATATTCTTATTAGATCTACCCGTCATGACCCTTACCCTTAACTAAATAGAACTTATCTTATTTTGAATAAGAATAAAGTCTAAAAGACATGTTTTTATTTTATTAGTAACCCATTTGTTACAAAACTATATTTTGTTATGAAAAAGTTAGCTTAATTTATGAAACCCTTTTTATTCTATTTCTAGCACTTGGAAAATAAGTTATTGTTATCTTATTAAACTTTAATTACATACTATTAGGTATTACATTTTAATCAAGAATAACCCAAGTCCTTATATGTTTCTTTGATGCTTGTTATCTTGACTTAACCATTGTGCATGTTTGAAATTGATATTTTAACACTTGACCCACTTGGTTTTGTTAACCCAAATTAGTATGGATGATAGAATAAGTCCCCAAGAAGTGTCGATACCAGTAGTAGCGACACATGGGTCCTTAGTCGCATCCGGAAGTCCATCGATACTACTTTGCTTATCTTGGGTTGTTTGATCTTTGTATCACTTAATTATACTCCCATTGAGTTGTTAAACACTTGAAAACATTAGAAATGTAGCATAGATGAAATTTGAGTAGTATCGATGGGCTTTAAGTTCGGCTAACACTTGATTCTCTCAACTAAGCCTTTACCTATATTACCATGGCTAATCCGAATCCTCATGATCTCATTTTCGACTCTTAGCATCTGATTTTAAGCTTAATCTCCTTGTATTAGATTAAGGTATTAGTATCGACGGCCTATGATTAGTATCAATGATCATCAGCTCAACTAGTATCGATGGAATCTCAAACCCTTCTGCCGATACTATAATATCGATGGACTCATGTTACCCAGCCCCTAGACCATCGCTACTACTAGTATCGATGGTCCCTTGAGCCTACTAAACCTTTGGAGACCATCGAGATTAACAATCTTGAAGCTTAGTATCGACACCCTGAGTGCATCGGACCTACTAATCTCAGTGGTTTTTGAGCTGATCTCAACTGTACCGTCGATATTATTCCCTTGAAGGTTCATCCGTCGATATTGTCTTTTCCCAGAAAATACAGCCAAGTTAGAACCTTCAAACATTTATTCTAACATGTTCCAAGTATCCTAAAACTCGTTTCTTGTATATCCTAATCGATTTGAGGTGTTAGAAACCGATTATAAGTTCAGCTATGAAAAAGGTGGTAAAAACCCTATTTTACCGAATCTTCTCACTAGAATCACGAGCGTTTGAGCTTGTTTCACCACAGATCCTTCATACTTCCTTGTTCTCCTTGTCCCAATGATCGTTTTGACTATAAGATCTTCGAATTTGGAGAAGATTTGGGTAGGTTGAGTGTTGTTTGTAGGTAGAGAGAGAGTAGAGAGAGAAAGAAAACAGGAATGAGAGAGAGGGAGAAAACTCTACATTTAATGAGGAGGAAGGAGGTGATTTAGGGCTTTTATAGCCCGGATGTGTTCGGTTTTGTTCGGTTTCGCTTTTACCCGTCGTTTTCGTAACGTTACGTAAAATTATGTAATTTTGCAAAAATGGAAGTTTTAAAATCTTTTTAGATGGTAATTCCTAATAAATTAACTAAATATCTTTTTATTATTTTTGAAATTTCGAAAACGTTTATTTTAACTGTTTCATCGTATCGTATCGTTTTCGCGCGTATTCGTACAGATCGTCACCCGTATGAACACGACGACAACTTAATTCCCGATTTGATTTTCTAATTATAAGATATCGTTCAGAAGTTTAACTCACAAATATATTTGTGCGAATCGTCACCCACACAAATACACTGTTAGTTTAATATTCCCGTAACGACATCCGTTATAGTTTTAGATTGGATATCCTCACATACGTTTATACATTTTAATATCCTACCTAACATTTACATGTGTTATCACTTCAAAGGTTAGTATTACCAGCACATCAGTTTGTGTTTGTGTGTGTTGTATGTTAATATTGAGCTACTACACTATTTACCAAATTGTTTCACATAGAATTATCACAAAATAGTTTACAATTAGTTTCCGTACAATAATCTACAGTACAATCCTACTTTTCAAACCTACTGTTTAGGCACTGTTGTTACAATATGCATATATATATATATATATATAGGGAATATATAAATTGCAAATCATAGTTAAATGAGAAAACCATGCAAACCAAAATTTGTGGCCATTCTTTCGCCACATCAGCACCCCTATTAGGAGTGTCTAAAGGGTATAAAGGTCATTTTACATGTATTTACTTTTATCCAACATTTTATAATAACTAACACCCAATGAGCTGAAACACCATCCCACCCAATGGCTTTCTCGAAAGTCCCTAAAAATCTGTTACATTTGTTTTACACTACTATTAGCTGTGCTTTTTCCATTTTTTTTAAGATTCGCATTTTATGCATCAAAAGACTACCGCTCGCGTGTGTTGTTACGTGTTTCTTACACATAAAACGTCGCGTATGTTATCCTAACTAAATTAGTTTTACATTCTTTTAACATCTAGTGTCACATTTTTGTATGGCTTTTTTATTTTTTTCATAGGCCGGCAGATGTTATTATAAAAAAATAGATGGAAGATATTGTAACGTGTAATATACGTTGTTGTTCACATTATTTTACTTATTAAAATAGCATTTTCACATATTGTTTTATTTTTTGTTGTTAGTTTCAAAACACAATATTTTTCTTCCTTTATTCGTTATATATTTTATTTAAAGGTTTTTGACGTGTTTCTCCTTAAAAAATGCAGAGCATTTTGTACTATGGTGGCATCTTTGTCTACACAAATCATGTGTTTCATTAATTAAAAGTTTTTTTTGTGTAATTAGGCATCACATCAAGTGCCTTTTTCTATGATAACACTACATAGTCACCAAATACTCATGCCACCACCCTTTCTAAATCATTTCTTCCATTTTTGAATTCCCAAAACTTTTCTCTCCCCTTGCATGAATTCCTCTCACTAAATTTATTATATGCATGAGTGGATTCCATACTTGATCTTAGCACGTTTAATTTTTGATTGCATGATACGAGGAAGAATCGTTTATTACATCAGAGGTAGAAGGTGATAATTTTTCTTTGTTTTAATATAGTATAATTCTTAAGTATTTTTTGTATCCTCTTCTAATTTTTTTTCATTTTCGTATTTTCACATAATCCAGTACATCCTTTAAACGCTGTTCCAAGTGTTTCTGTTGATAAAGATGATGGTTACATTCCATTGCCCTTGATTTACAAAAAATGTTGTGAACACCCATCAAATAGTGGTAAATTTTAATGTTTTTATATGTTTTAAAGTTTTCCGGTAACCCTAATAATACTAGGATTTTTATGTTGAATACCAGTAGATGTAATTGCTGATGTCACTGATTATGTGGTGCTTTCCCCTTCCAATGAAGTATCAACAGCTGAAGAACCCCAACAAATCACGAAAGTAGTTGGTCATAAATTTTTTCATTGTTTTTACATGTGTGTTACATATCTGTTATGTTTTTATAGAAGGCATTGATTTTTACCTTGTCGTTCTAAAAAAGGAGAAGGTTTTGAAGGATGTTACACGCTTCTAACACCTAACGGCACTAAGGTTTGGTGTCCGAATCAAGGCTGCGATTTGGAATGATGGGTCATGGAAGCCGGGATTGCAGAACTCCATTGGCTCAGAGCCAGAATGGTGTTGTGATAGCACCCTCCCAACCGAACCACAACAGGCGCTGCTACATGTGTGGTGAACCTGGCCATCTAGCTAATAATTTCCCAAAGAGAGTGTGATCAGCCGACCTAACGTCCTCCAGTGGAGCTCTTACCACGTCAACTACACTGCTTGTTAAGATCTGAACAATGGCACAAGTATGTTCTCTTTAAACCCTCACTAAGTGCAATTTATGTAGATTAACGTATGCATTGCAAGGCGCCTATCTCTTCCCAATTTCATAATAACATCCAACTCCAGAGGATTGTGAAAATAAATCAAATTTGAGAGATACGTTAGTATGTTAGGAGAAAAGGTGATGTCCATTTTAGCCACCACTAGGTAATGAGGACAGTTGGAGAGACGCAAATGTAGAACACCTCCGAAGAATGAAATATACGGTGAAATACTTTCCAACGAAACTATCGGAAATTTCAACGTATACAATCACGGGGACTCTGACCAACCCGACTTCTGTAAATAACTCTGATAGCCTAATGTCTACATAGGCTAGTGCCTTGAAAGAGCAGGAGTTATTGAAACATTTGTAGAAGTCACTAGAACACGAAATTCATCCCATTTTGGGCATCTCATCGTTAGGAACTTCAAAATTTCTTTTGTGTGAAAGAAGGAGTCCATACCAATGTGTATTGACCATAGATAACTCGGAAATTTAATTATCAAGAACTAGTATCCAATACCAGGACTGTCAAACTTGTTAAATGGGCTACTTTTAATCATTAAAGTCAAATCTTGATTACTATGTCATATGTCTCTAATAATCATCCAACGCCACTTTTCCGTCCATACAACTAAATGTATTCAGTAGTCCTTGGATTTGAAAGCTTAAAAGAACTTCATTTCCATACGACTATGATAAATCTCTCAGCCAGAATACGTTATAACTTATTGAACTAGTTATAGAGTAGAAAGTGTGGTGGAACAATAACTTAAGTTGCTCCAACACTATTGAGGAAGGAAAAACCACCCCAAACGCACAAACTTTCGCCCTTTCAAGGGTGATACTGACCCTATGGTGTACTGGGAGGAATTTTCATTAGAAACTTGATTGCGTAGTGAAATTACGAGGGCAAGCTAACACCTACACACCAAAGTAACTAAAGGGATACAAGTAAGGCTATACAGCACACGATTTGAAGTTGGAAACAAAAGTAATTACTTTGGAAGGTTAAAGGCGTTACTGGTGATTTCCTTGTGTGCCAGTATAATGAGAATGGTGGTGTAAACAATTCCGCGTGAACAATCCAAACCGGCACAACTACGGGAGATATGTAACTAGAAATAAGTATAACAAACTTCAGTGGGAAAACTATCAGGCATGTTGGGGAATAGAGTTAACCACCAAGGGTCTACAGCATGTAGGGACAACTCAAAATACCCCCGAAGCAATGAGGAGAGGTATCCACATGTTTTAGTGTGACGCCCTGACATGTCAGGTTAACCCCGTAAACTGAAACAACTAACTCTGTTAGTCAAATTAACTAACCTCGTTAACCGAAATTAACGAAATTGCATGAAATCGCACAATATCAAACCGAATAGACTGGATTTGAACGAAATGAACTTACAAATATCAAAACTAAAGGGACTAAACTCGTAATTGCATCAAGCTATTAGTTTTTACCTTGGAAAGTCAAAATTCGACCTATATCAAATTGAAACTGAAATATGATATTTACACATGGTTACAAGTGAATTAAACTATCATTAATGATTACATTGATGATTTCTATCATCAATCAACGGTTAATTTCAATTATAATGCTCGAATTAAACCAATACCAACTCAAGAGTTGAAACCGAAATCGTTCAAGTTAGAGCCTATATAATTTTATCGAGATTCATCAAATTGAAGCTTCCAAAACTCTAGTCGGCATTCAATTAACCTTCTGCATACAACAATTCGAATCAAGAAGCTTTGGACAGAAGAATTGATTCGAGAAGCAATCGAAAACCAACCTTCTAGTTGAACTAACTTAATTCAACATCAATTCGGGTAATAAGCGACTCCTACACAATCCTTATGTTGTGATAAAAGAAAGACCTATGTTAATTTCATGTTCTTATGTCGAATACATGGATTCTACTATTAGGGTTCATCGACCAAGACGAATTGGGTCTTTCTACGAAATCGAATTCCAAAATCAATTTAAATCATACCAACAGTTTTGAAATAACATGTTAAACGAAAACCCTATGCTAATTTCATGCAATTGCAACGAATTGCATGAGTTTGAGTTCTAGGTTCATCGCATGAACTGATTTGGGGGATTTGATTCAAATGAGCCCAAAAATCTAATTAATTTACATCAGCAGCTTTGGAATCTTTCATTTAACAAAAAATCTATTATAATTTCAGTAAACAATATCGAATTGGACATGAACTGGTGATGAATTTGTAAACTAAAAACGAATTGGGGGTTATGATGCAAATGGGTATGAAATTCAAATTAAATCACTCAGATAGGTTCATAATCCTCAGTTGAATGAAAACACTATGAATCTATGGCTTCACATTCACGAATTTAACTGATTTGAATCGGGGATTAGGACTAGGGTTTGAATTCGGGTATGTTAACAGAAATCGTATGATCTTGATGAAATTATGAAATTAAAATCACCCTAGAACTCGTTTGGATCCATAGAACAATAGCCCCATGGTTTGAGGATCGAACTCAATTGAAGCGTTGGTCAATTGGAACCCAAATGGGTTCGGTTGGGTTAACAAAGGGAAACCGGGTGTTTAAAGGTTAAAAAATTAAAATCTAACATCTATCGCGATTCCTTAGTGGGCTGAGATGGTAGAGGTTGTGTGTCATGTGTGGGAGGTCACGGGTTCGAGCCGCCTCTGCTGATTTTGGAATGAAAACCATTTTTTTGTATTTTACTCATAACTTATTCGTTTTAACTCTGTTTTGATACATTCTAGTTTCATTTCATTTCATTTAATTAAGTTAAATTAAGTGAGTCAAACACAATTCATTGCGAAACGATAGTTTCGGGAATTATGAATTGTACTTACACATTGATTTTGGAAATCATGTGTGGTAAACACAAACACAATCGCAAAACAATAATTCGGGGAATTATTGAATTGTGCATTACAAATATATGTGTCATTATGTTCCTATGTGATTAACTTGAAATAAACGCTTATAATAAACATCACGAATCGAACGCGAACGGAATCGAATAACTAAATCAAAAAATAAGAAAGTTCAACCCTTCGCGGTACTCGAAGTCGGTCGACGAAACTCTTCGCCGTACGAGATTTATGAATTCAGCTGAAACTCATGGCAGCACGCCACGACCGATCATTTCCAACTTAGCAGTACGCGGCATGTCTCGGTGGACTACCCGGCTATTTGTCCTCGGCGGTACACCAAGAGCCTCAGATGCGGTACACGACGAGTCCTAGAACTCAAAAACACTATAAAAGCAACTCCTTTATCTCACCATTTGTTTTATTACCATCAAACACACCCCAGCTCTCTCTTAACTCCTTTCAAGGCCTCATCTTGCATTTCTTGGTGATTGAAGCTATTGGAGCCTCAATGAAGTCTTGGAAGTTCATTTGAGCCACCCACTAGCAAGAACGATCTTCACAGCCTCTGTCTAGCTCGAACTCAGTCATCCAAGACCATCTAAGGTAGTATCTATGGCTTATCTATGCTTAGATCACATATGCAAGGGCTAAAAACCCACATTCATGTTTAAATGGTCACATGCAACTCCATGTAGCTCACTTGCACGGAGTTTATGATGTTCTTGGATATTATATTGATGTATTTTAACTGAGATTAAATTCAGAAATCATCTGGAATCGAGTGTTGCTCGATTTGGTATAGATTTGTGTCACTTACCAAATTAGGAAACTTTATAGATGCATATCGTTGATTTGTCATGATCTAGACATGCTAGATGTTGTTGAATGACTATTAAAGTGTTTAGAAAGACATTTTATAGTTGGATTTGTGAAAAACATGGTTTTAATAGTAACTTCCTATGTATGGAAACTTTTAAAAATTAGAGAGATATCGATGATTTATCACTATATGTATATGTGTGGCACACATCACAATTAAGTCCTCACAAACACAACTCGGACCGTTAGTAGAGCGGGGCGCATAGCATGATAATCTTGAATAGTATTATTTGGGTCTGACAAACCCCTCTGTTGCGTGCTTGGGAGGCCACCTCGACTGAGAGTCGGAACAGAGGAAAATTTACCAAACATATTTGCCATTGTCTTGTGTGATGGACATGGCAGGAAGCAAGCAGTCCGCTTCGGTTTCAAACCCACATATAATATAACTTTATTGACTAGCTATCAATCGATACTGCATTGTAATGATATGTAGTCCTACAACTTTTACTTTAAACATT
Source organism: Mikania micrantha (assembly GCA_009363875.1). Taxonomy (NCBI): domain Eukaryota; kingdom Viridiplantae; phylum Streptophyta; class Magnoliopsida; order Asterales; family Asteraceae; genus Mikania; species Mikania micrantha. Next base: position 18,464 of record SZYD01000853.1, on the reverse strand, counting down.
TTTTGTTTACTGCTACTGTAAAACCTACGTTCTCACCAACCGTTGTGTTGACATTTTACTCGCATGTTTTCTGAGGTAATTAAGGCACGCACTCAGGACTAGGATGCTAGGATGTATGCATCTACTAAGTGTCTCAGGCTATTGAAAACAATTTAACTATTTTTGTTTTGTAATGTAATGTTAAACAATTTAAAATGCTTCCGCAACTTTTAATTTTTAATGTTTTGAAAACAATTTACTTAACTTCCGCAACTCTAATTTATTAAACTGTTGTATCCTAGAAATTGGATGTACGTATACAACCAGACATGTAGGTCTCGTAAGTGTGACCGGAGACTGCGATCCTGCGCCAATCGTGGTCACGCCCTCGGTGGTAAAAACTTGGGGGTGTGAAAGATTGTATCAGAGCCCTCGATTACTACAAGTTAGGTTTGCATTAGTGAACTTAGTCTATAACCATTAGTCTCCACACACATACACATGGCACTAGAATTGTCATTACTTGCAATACATGGTCATACATATACTTATTACGCGTATTTTAGATATGGCGACATCACCACCACTACCTATGCTAGCACACGAGGAGGACAAGCCAATAGCTCCAGCACTACCAGCATCACCTCTATCGGTGACCTTAGAGTCACCTGACCAGCATCCACTACCATCTGAGGGGAGCGAGATGGATGATCCCGAGGAGGATCCTGTGGAGGATCCTGAGGAGGACACTGAGGAGGATCCCAAGGAGGACCCTAACAAGGATCCCGAGGAGGATCCTGATAAGGACCCTGACGAGGATCCCGAGGAGGAGTCACCTGACCATGCATCACCCATACTACACACCCCAGAGCCTAAGAGTCCACTACTTGAGTGAGACGGCATTGCTCGACCGACTTGGGAAGTTAAATGGGCAGACAACAGGATCTAGTATCTCACACAGGAGTTGAGAGATGTGAATGCTCGACACGTAGAGCTCTATAGTGTAGTCAATAGGATGGGTAGGGATACGACCCAATTGACTGGACGACTTCATGCGGCAGAGAACGGAGCCACCATTGCTGAGGAGGAGGAACCAGCTGAGGATGTTGACTCTAATTCGACCATTGACGATGCATGACTGACTTTAGCATAGACCTAGAAGGGATGGGTTGTGTCCCTACAACCGGATATTTTGAAATTTTTATGTTTTGGTATTAAATGAATTGTAACCAGTACAACTTATTATATATCAAAAGCTATAATTTATTATTGAAAAATTATGTCTATGCATATCAATACATGTTTCCTTTCAATACCAACCGCACATTTCACATTAGACCTTAGTAACATTCTAACACTTATTCTTGCTATGAAGATTCATGGTTGGAAGACGCGGAGGACGCCGCAATGCGGGAGGAAGAGGGAACATCAACCTTACCATGTTGAACTGAATGCACTCATCAATGAGGAGTTGAGGAGGCAATTGTTGCATGTGAAGCTACACATAACCAGAATCAACTGAACCAAGGTAACGAACTTCATTTTCAAATTCACATTGCACCATGACCACTTATTCCAAATACAACGCGTTTGCCGAATCCTGAATAAAATTCTTTGTTTTACATATTTCAAGAGCAAACCCTAACGCACCCCTTTGCACATTCAAATCATTCCTGGACTGCAAACCCCAATCATTTAACGGTACTGAGGGTGCCGTCGGTCTCTTGCTCTAGAACGAGAAGGCGGAGTCAGCCTTCGCCATGAGCAACTGCTGGAATGAAGACCCGGTAAAATTCGCAACTGGAACTCTTGAGGGGGCTGCCCTCACTTGGTGGAACGCAAACGTTTAGAACTTAGGGCTAGATGCAGCCACTGCCATACCTTAGGAAGAATTCAATCAAACGATGAACCGTGAGTATTGTCCTCGCGATGTAGTGCAGAAGCTCGAAACTGAATTCTGAAACCACAAGAAGGTATGTTCCGAGATCGAGACATATAATGCTCGATCCTATAAGTTGGCACGCATGTGCCAAGAGATGGTAACACCAACATACATTCACATTGAAAAATACATCGAGGAACTACTCTCTCAAATTCAGGTATGGTTCTATCCGTTGACCCTATCACCATGCAACAGGCTGGGCGACAAGCCCACCGGCTCATTGACTCGGCAGTTGCACAAGGACTTTTACCACCTGTGGCTCAGTAACCAAAACCACTAACAACAAACGCAAATGGGATAACACCCTGAGCAAGACTTCCACTCTTTAACCACCACCTCAAAAGCATAAGTTTGGATCACCACAAGCTTACACACCACCCATCCCAACCACTCGGAACCAGGGAGCCTATGCAGGCAAACATCCCAAATGCAACAAGTGAAATTTCCATCATGCACTCGGTCAACGTGGTGTCTTCCGATGCCAACACTACGGGAAAACATGACATGCAGCTAAGGACTGCAGGGGTGAGCTACTGACCAAAACCCCACAACCACAACAGCAACATGAAGCACCAAAAGGATGCTTTGAATGTGGGAAGCCAGGGCACTTCAAGAAGGAATGCCCACACTTGAAGAACAACATCCACAACCAGCCGAACAATAACAACAATGGGAACAACAATTTTCCGAAGGGACAAGCCTTCGTGATCAGATCTAAAGAAGCTAAAAGGGATCCCAACCTTACAACAGGTACGTATCTCATAAAAAATCATTTCGCTTCTGTACTATTTGATACTGGAGCTGAGAAAAGCTTTATATCTAAGGAATTTAGTGAGATACTTGCCATAACCCCAACACCGTTAGAGGTTGAATACACAGTAGAGCTAGCTGATGGTAAATTAATAGTGACTAAGCACATTCTGAAACAATGCACCATAGAGCTAGCAAGTCACAAGTTTAAGATAGACCTTATACAAGTCACACTCAGCAGTTTTGATGTCGTAGTCGGCATGAATTGGTTGTCAGAAAACCAAGCTGAGATAGTTTGCCACGAAAAGGTTGTGCGTATACCCCTCCCTAACAAGGATACCTTAAACATCTATGGCAAAAGGAGCTACAATCCTCTTAACATCATCTATGAAAGCTCACAAATGCTTACGAAAGGGATACACAACCATACTAGCACTTATCACCGACAAAACCTAAGAGGAGAAGAAACTAGAAGAAATCCTAGTCGTATGCGACTATCTCGACGTATTTCCTGAGGATCTACCAGGACTTCCACCACCACGAAAAGTGGAGTTCCACATAGACCTCTCACCAGGAGCAGCACCTATCACACGCACACTGTATCGACTTGCACCTTCGGAGATGCCTGAACTGTCCAACCAACTGTAAGAATTGTTGGAAAAGAGTTTCATTAGACCGAGCTTCTCACTGTGGGGAGCTACTGTCTTGTTCGTTAAGAAGAAGGATGGCACGTTTCATATGCATCGACTACCGTTAATTGAACAAAGTGACGATCAAGAACCGTTACCCCCTACCTCGCATCGATGATCACTTCGATCAACTGCAAGGATCAAGTTCTTACTCCAAGATCGATCTGCTATTTGGGTACCATCAGTTGAAGATTCAAGAGGAATATATTCTTAAGTCGACCTTTCGTACTCGGTATGGCCATTACGAGTTCTTGGTCATGTCGTTTAGTCTTACAAATGCACCCGCGGTATTCATGGATCTCATGAATAGAGTGTGCAAACCCTATCTCGATAAGTTTATCATTTTTTTCATAGATGACATCCTTATCTACTCCAAGACTCAAGAAGAACACAAAGAGCATCTTCAATTGGCACTTGAACTTTCGCTACAAGAGAAGCTGTACGCTATTTCTCCAAACGTGACTTCTTGATTCGGGAAGTCCAATTGTTAAGACATGTTTTTAATGAACAAGGAATACACGTGGATAAATCCAAGATAGAGGCTATCAAGAACTTGGAAGCACCAAAGACCCCAACTGAGGTGCGAAAATTCCTAGTCTTGCCAGGCTATTATCGACGTTTCACAGAAGGATTTTCCAAGATAGCCCAACCACACACAACATTAACTCACAAAGACAAGAAATATCTCTGGACTGACAAACAAGAAGTTGCATTCCAGGTCCTCAAGCAGAAACTTTGTAGTGCACCTATCTTATCCCTTCCTGATGGAACGGATGATTTCGTAGTATACTACGATGCCTCGACACAAGGACTTGGCTGCGTGCTGATGCAGCGACAGAAGGTGATCGCATATGCTTCTCGACAACTGAAAATCCACGAGAAGAACTACACCACCCACGAATTGGAACTAGGAGCCGTGGTGTCTTCACTCAAGATTTGGAGACACTATTTGTATGGCACAAAGTGTACTGTATACCCTGACCATAAGAGTCTCCAACACATATTCGAGTAGAAAGAACTAAAATGCGACAACGTCACTGGCTCGAGGTCCTAAATGACTATGAGTGTGCTATCAAGTATCACCTAGGGAAGGTCAACATAGTGTTCGACGCCCTAAGCCGAATGAACACCCCAAAACCCAAAAGGGTATGAGCGTTACAACTCACAATCCATCCCAATCTCCCTAAGCAGATACGCAGTGCTCAAGTTGAGGTACTGAAATAAGAAAACCTAGTGGTCGAATCACTAAGGGGAATGGAAAAGAAACTTGAAGAAAAAGCCGATAGCTTACACTATTTCATGGAACGTGTATGGGTTCTACATCATGGGAACTTACGACCTTGTAATGGACGAGGCTCATTAGTCTCGATATTCCATTCACCCTGGATCTAATAAGATGTATCATGATCTCAAAGTACTATATTGGTGCCAGAACATGGAAGCCAACATTGCCACTTTTGTAAGTAAATGCCTGACTTGCGCCAAAGTCAAGGTTGAGTACTAGAAAATGTCTGGATTACTAACACAACCAGAGATCCCCATGTGGAAGTAGTAGCAAATATCCATGGATTTTCCTACCAAATTACCTCGCACTCCTAGTGGATGTTACACTATTTGGGTAATTGTAGATCGACTGACCAAGTCAGCACATTTCCTTGCGATCAAGGAAAATGACAAGATGGAAAAGCTGACCATACTCTATGTTAAGGAGTAGTCTCACGACATGTAGTGCCAATCTCTATCATCACTGATCGAGACGTTCGATTCACTTAGAACTTCTGCAAATCTTTACAAAAGTCGCTTGTTACACGGTTGGATATGAGTACAGCATACCACCCACAAACTGATGGCCAGAGTGAACGTACAATACAGAATCTCGAAGACATGCTAAGAGCTTGTGTAGTAGACTTTGGAAACAACTGGGAAACTCACTTACCGTTGGTAGACTTCTCCTACAACAACGGCTGTCACACGAGCATTAAGGCAGCACCTTTAAGGCACTCTATGGCAGGAAGTGTTAATCGCCTATTTGCTGGGCAGAAGTGGGCGACAGCTAACTCACTGGCCCAGAACTTGTGCACAAATCTACAGAGAAGATTGTGCAAATCAGAAACCACATGGCAGCTGCTCGTGATCGTCAAAAGAGCTATGCTGACAAGCGCCGAAAGCCTTTTGAATTTTAGGTAGGAGATAAGGTGCTTCTGAAAGTTTCACCCCGGAAAGGCGTCATTCGTTTTGGGAAATGAGGAAAACTGAACCCACAATATTTTGGACCATTTGAAATTCTGAAGAGGATAGGCCCTGTGGCATACCAGCTTAGTTTACCTGCTGAACTCGACAGAGTTCACAACGTATTTCATGTCTCGAACTTGAAAACGTGCCTATCTGACGAGACACTTGTGATTCCACTGGATGAGATCCAGGTGCATGAACAATTATGATTTGTGGAAAAACCAGTAGAAATCAAGGACCGTGAGGTCAAACGACTCAAGCAGAGTCGTTTTCCGATTTTCAGAGTCCGATGGATCTTGAAACGTGGAATTGAATTCACGTGGGAACGTGAAGACCAGATGATGCGTAAATATCCCCACTTGTTCAAACAGACAACATCAAACACCAAAGACAACAAATAAATTTCGGGATGAAATTTCCTTTCAAGAAGGGGATGATGTGACAACTGTAAACTTTTATTTTCAAACACTACAGACAACAACCAAATTTCGCGACGAAATTTCTTTCAACAAGGGGATGATGTGGCACCTGGAAAATTTAGGTAAAGTGCATCACTTACAATTCCTTATTTCACATTCGTACTTCTCGCATTTCATTTAATTAAGTTAAATTAAGCGAGTCAAACACAATTCATTACTAAACGATAGTTCGGGGAATTATCGAATTGTACTTACACATTGATTTTGGAAATCAAGTGTGGTAAACACAAACACAATCGCAAAACAATAATTCCGGGAATTATTGAATTGTGCATTACACATTGATTATGATTAATCAAGTGTACAAACATTCCGTAAAGACGAACACAAACAATCATCCGTAATTCAAGGAATTGCCGAAACACACACGAGTCTCTTTACACGAACGTTGGTGAACAAACGAAATGATAATCAAACAAATATATGTGTCATTATGTGCTTATGTGATTAACATGAAATAAATGTTTATAACAAATGTCACGAATCGAACGCAAACGAAATCGAATAAATAAATCAAAAAATAAGAAAGTTCAACCTTTCGCGGTACGCGAAGCTTAGGCGACATTTTTGAATTCCGCTGAAACTCATGGCGGTACGCCATGACCGATCATTTTCCACCTTAGCGGTACGCGGCGTGTCTCGGTGGACTATCCGGCTATTTGTCCTTGGCGGTATGTCAAGATCCTCGGAGGGCCATCTTGGTGATATGCGACGAGTCCCAGAACTCAAAAACACTATGAAAGCAACTCTTTTCTCTCACCACTTGTTCTATTACCCCAAATCCGAACTACCTGTGATCTCTCTCGACAAGAACACCATCAAACACACCCTGCTCTCTCTTAACTCCTTTCAAGGCCTCATCTTGCATTTCTTGGTGATTGAAGCTATTGGAGCCTCAAGGAAGTCTTGGATGTTTATTTAAGCCACCCACCAGCAAGAACAAACTTCATAGCCTATGTCTAGCTCAAACTCAGTCATCCAAGTCCATCTAAGGTAATATCTATGGCTTATCTATGCTTAGATCACACATACAAGGGCTAAAAACCCACATGCATTTGTAAATGGTTACATGCAACTCCATGTAGCTCACTTGCACGAAATTTATGACATTCTTGGACATTATATTGATGTATTTTAACTGAGATTAAGTTTAGAAAATATCTAGAGTCGAGTTGTGTCACTTACTAAAATAGGAAACTTTACATATGCATGGTGTTGATTTGTCATGATCTATACTAGATGTTGTTGAATGATCCTGCATGACTATTAAAGTGTTTATAAACACATTTGTATAGTTGGATTTCTGAAAAACATGGTTTTGATAGTAACTTCCTGTATATGAAAAGTTTTGAAAATCAAAGGATGGATTTCGATGATTTGTCATGAATTGATGATTTTAGATTGTTGTAATGTTGTAGTATGTTTAAGAATGCTAAAAAAATATATTGGGAACTTTGATATGTGAAATCGGACTTTTAAACGAACACTTTACAAAAATAGAAACTTTATTTGGGGAAATGCCAAATAGAATGAAATGGCAACTTTTAATACTTGCATACATGCTTAATGTGTTTTATAAACATATTAGAAGTATTAGTTTGATGAATTGGGATTTCATAATTGTACCTTCCAAAAAATGGTAACTTTCCAGAATTGGAAACTTTTACGATTTTCATACGTGACTTACGTGAACGTTATTATGATTAGAATCGTATGATGCATGATAATGTCCTACCTGAGTGTTAAGATCAATATGACACATAAACAAACTAAACACAACAAATGTGTCACCAACCGTCGAGTCAACACAAGTCATCACACAAACACTCGGTTGAGCACACCGACACTTGGAGTTGTATGGGATACAAAAAACCACAAAAAATATACTCATAACCTATATGGTTATAGGTTATCACTAACATGTGCTAGCATTCGCATGTTGCGAACACAAAAACTGGAAACTGCACTATCAGGTGAGCTCACGGCCCCTTTTTCTATTTTGTCCCTTTGGGGGAGAAAACATTGCATACAAACTATTTTTGAACAACAAACACATTTTGTATACATATGGACATGCCTTATCACTATATGTATATGTGTGGCACACATCACAACTAAGTCCTCACAAACACAATGCGGGCCATTAGTAACGCGAGGCGCATAGCGTGGTAATCTTGAATATTACTATTTGGGTCTGACAAACCCCTCTGTTGCACGCCTGGGAGGCCACCCCGACTGAGAGTCGAAACAGAGCAAAATTTACCAAACACATTTGCCATTGTCTTATGTGATGGACATGGCGGGAGGTAAGCAGTCAGCTTCAGATTCAAACCCATATATAATATAATTGTATTGACTATCTATCAATCGATACTGCATTGTAATGATATGTAGTCTTGCAGCATTTACTTTAAACATTTATTGTTTACTTCTACTATAAAACATATGCTCTCACCAGCCGTTGTGTTGACATTTTACTCGCTTGTTTTTTCTCAGGCAACTAAGGCACGCACTCAGGACTAGGATGCTAGGATGGGGTCGCATGCATCTACTACGTGTCTTAGGCTATTAAAAACAGTTTAACTATTTTGGTTTTGTAATGTAATGTTAAACAAAAACCGCTTCCGCAACTTTTAATTTGTAATGTTTTGAAAACATTTTACTTAACTTCCGCAACTCTGATTTATTAAACTGTTGTATCTAAGAAATTGGATGTACGCATATAACCAGGCATGTAGGTCTCGTAAGTGTGACCGTAGACTGCGATCCTGCGCCAATCGTTGTCGCGCCCTAAGTGGTCGAAACTTGGGGGTGTGACAATTTTGTTCAAAAACCTCATCGTGTGTATTTACGTACATTTAAATGAAATTGTATATACGTATATGATTAAACTAAACAAGTTCAAAACCATGCATACTTTCATAAGTACGTTTTGAACAATCCAAGTATACGTGGATTGACACATATGAGAACACGAACATGACTGAGATTATTAATAAAACAGTGTGATCATAATAACACATATTTCTCGTAGACCGTTGTTGTCACACCCTCATTTTCCCACTAACGGAATCATACCATTCAGGGAGTGACAAACCAGGATCTTATTCATTGGACATAATGGAAGACCTCTATATGCTTTTCAAACATAATCCAGACATAATTTGATAATTAAAAATGTGCGTTTGCGGAAGTGTTATAAAATCCATGAAAAAACACAACAGTTGCAAAACATAAATTACAATGTTCAACGTATCATTTTAAACAAATAAACATAAAAGATGCATGAGACTCAATTCGTCCTAGTCCCTGCTTGCTTGTGCTTGTGTCTTATCGTCCTGAGTAAACATGTAAGTATAGTCAACACAAGGTTGGTGCATACACAGATTTGCATAAATAATCATAAATGTTAGCACAAACTGTTCGTAAGTAAAGTTGAAGATCACATAATTACAGATTGCATAGTTAATGATAGCTAGTCATATGTACTATTTCTACAAGTGGTTGACACTGATGCTCACTGTTAACTCATAATTGCCTTTCCACTATTGTCTAACACAAACAATAGTAATGTTGTTTTTGGTCAGTTAAACACTTGCGTAGATCTACCATCTACTAAGTGAGGTTTGTCAAACCCAATAGATCTATCTACAACTACCACACTTTGCACTAAAGCAAACAAAACGGTTCGATATGTAAGGACTTATAGTGTTATGTTCGCACTTATAGCCAATAGCTAACTAATGCAAGTGATATGTATCAAAAAGCGTTTGATCTGACATGTTTTCTCCCCCAAAACAATAAAAGTAAAATGCGGTCGTGTACGCACTTGATAATGTGAACTGATAGTTAAATGGCCTTGAAATTGCTTAGACAACAGTCTACAAGAAATATGTGTTATTACAATAACTTCGTGTTATTTGAAATGTCAAATCATGTTCATGATTACATACGTGTCAACCCACGTATACTTGGATTCTTCAAAATGTACATACAAAAGTATGCATGGTTTTGAACTTGTTTATTTAAATTTATACATATATACAATTTCATTTAAACGTACGTAAATACATGCAATTATGTATATGATCAAAATATTAAATTTAATGTTTTCATTTTATTCGCGGTTCTATTTCGGTTACAACAAAACTGGAACAAACCAAATCAGGGTTGAAATCAAGGAGTTATGGCCAAAAACCCAAAAAATGATTTTTAGTTCAAATCGGCGTAGGCACGGTTTCGAACCTGTGACCCCCCACACGCAACACAAGCTCCCTACCATCTCAGCTTGCTAAGGTATCGCAACAATCCTTGGTTTCTAATTGTTTTAAGCTTCAAATCACTGGTTTCCCTTTCTCAACCCAACCGAACCCAAATGGGTTCCAATTGACCCACGATTCATTTACATTCAAACCTACAACCATAGGGTTTTGATTCTATGGATCCAGGAGAGTCCAATGATGTGAGTAATTGAATTATTTTGTCAAAACAATCCGGTTTTATAAGCATAACCGGATTTGAACCTTAACGCTAAACCCCTCGATCCAAATTCGTTAAATTCGTTAGTTTGAGTCCCCCATTTCATAGGGTTTTCCTCAATCAAAGAATTTCGAAACTTTCTGAAAGGTTTAATTTGATTTTTACACTCATTTGAACCAAAACCCCCCAAACTGTTTATGGTACGAACTCACGTAATTGGTTTGTAATCAAATCAGTGTTGTTTGGTCAAATTAACTTAGGGCTTTTGTTAATCGTGGCCTTGCAAAACAGATGATGTAAATGAATTTGATTATTGAACTCGTTTGAATCAAATCCCCCACTTCAGTTCATATGATGACTCCTAGAACCAAAAATCACCCAATTCTTTGTTTTTGTATACAATTAACATAGGGTTTTTGTTGAACACGCCCTTGCGAAACTGGTGTTATGATTTAATTTGATTTTTAAACACGTTTGCATAGAAACCCCCCAAATCGTTTTCTATGATGAACCCTAATATTCAGTTTCATTCAATTTTTTGATTTCATGTGAAATTTCCATAGGGCTTTCATTAGACTGAACGTATAGATGGTGTAGGTGTTGATAATTACCAGGGTTGATGTCTAATTGGGCTACTTCGACTCAAAAGTTGATCTTCGGCTATGTTCTTGAACCAATCTTCTGCTCGATGCTTCTTGGTGCGAATTCTTGTATCCAGAACACTCCCTAGGAGACGACTAGAGGTTTGGGATGTTCCATTTGATTGATTTTCCTTCGAATTATATGGTTTCTAGTCCAAACGATTTCGGTTTCAAATTTTGGTTATCATTAGGTTTAATTCGATCATGATGATTGTAATAAACACTGAATTGATGATTGAAATCATCAATGTGACTGTTATGAATGGTTTAATTCATTTAACTTCAGTGTGTTAATGTGAATTTCGAATCCCCATTGATGAACCACTCGAATTTTGACTTCTAAAATCAAATTTGAGTATTTTATGTAATTACAACTTTAGTCCTTTTAGTTTAAATGTTTATAAACTTGTTGTGTTCAATTCTAATCCCTCTAGTTTGACATTTTATAATTTCCTGTAAATCCGTTAACTTTTGGTTAACATAGTTAACCTGAAAGGTCAGGATGTCACATCATCCCCTTGTTGAAGGAATTTTCGTCCCGACAATTGTTAAATGTTAGGAATGGTTAGAATACTATTTATGAGTTTGAAGTGTACGTGTTAGTGTTTTGAAGGTTCGATGTTTGATCATTCTATTCAATAGTGTGTACTCACATGTAATAGTTCAATGTTGTTCAATGTTTGTGACATCACACATAAATGGGATCGTTCTATTTAATTGTTTGTATACACACCAGTTCGTGCACCTAAATGTAAATGTTCATGATGTATCATGTTGTACTATGTAACCTTACACATAGTAAAGTGTTTGTAACCAATCATGTTAGTACAACCATGAAATGTAACGCATAAAATGTAAGTTATTGAAATGTAACACATCAATTGTAAGTGTTTGACATCTACTATGTTTGTGTTCAGCGCAAATGTTTATAATAATACCAAAGTGTTTGTACTTACGATTTCAAATCTGAAGGTGTTGAAGTGTAAGGTATCGCATCATCCCCTTGTTGAAATAAACTTCGTCCTGAAATTTAGCGTACCTTCTTAGTGTTTGTAGCTGTTGTTTCGAATAGTTGAGGATACTTGATCATCATTTGATCCTCTCTCTCCCATGTGAACTCAGGTCCATGTTTTGAATTCCAATGGACTTTAACTATTGGAATTTTGCTCTGTTTGAGTTGTTTGACCTCTCGATCCATGATTTCTACTGGTTCCTCGATGAACCGTAACTGTTCGTCCACATGCATTTCTTCAAGTAGTACTATCAGTGTCTCATCAGAAAAACACTTCTTCAAGTTTGAAACATGAAAGACATCATGAACTTCGTTCATACGCCACCGGACCAATCCTTTTCAGGATCTCAAAAGGTCCTACGTGATGTGGGCTAAGTTTCCCGCGTTTGCCTAATCGTATTACACCTTTCCAAGGTGATACTTTTAGAAGAACTTGATCTCCTACTTGAAATTCTAATGTTTTCACCGCTTAACGGCGTAACATTTTTGTCGATCCCGAGCCATTGCCATACGGTTCCAGATCTGTACAATCTTTTCCATCGTTTCATGTACTACTTCATATCCGTTATTTGTCTGTCCCCAATTTCAGCCAGACAAACTAGTGAACGACATTTACGACTATAAAAGGCCTCAAAAGGTGCCGCCTGAATGCTTGTATGCTTGTATGATAACTGTTATTGTAAAAGAATTCCACTAACGGTAAGTGGGTTTCCCAGCTATCCCCAAAATCAATTACACAAGCTCGTAACTTATTCTCGTCAGTTTGCGGATGGTATGCGGTACTCATGTCTAATCGAGTTCCTAGAGACTAATGGAGAGATTTCCAAAAGTTCAAAGTAAATCGGGCATCTCGATCCGATATGATGGATATTGCTACGCCATGTCGCAATACCATTTCCTTTATGTAAATACGAGTTAATTTCTCCATTTTATCAGTTTCCTTAATAGCTAGGAAATGTGCATATTTTGTTAATCGATCAACAATTACCCATATGGTATCACAACCACTTGCTGTACGGGGTAAGTTAGTAATGAAATCCGTTGAAATGTTCCCATTTCCACTTAGGTATTTCTGGTTGTTACATTAAACAAGATGGTTTTTGATATTCTGCTCTAATCTTAGAACAAGTCAAACATTTGCAAACGTACTTAGAAATGTCGGCTTTCATGTTAGGCCACCAATAAAGTGCCTTCAAGTCAAGATACATTTTGTCTGACCCCGGATGGACTGAATATCTAGATTTGTGCGCTTCATCCATCACAAGTTCCCTCAGACCACCAAGCGAAGGTATCCATAATCGTTTCATGAAACAATGAGTTCCATCAGTCATGACCTTAAATTGTTTTAACATTCCTTGTAAGGATTCCTGTTCCAAGTTGTCCTTATCTAAAGCTTCGAGTTAAGAACTACGTACCTTATCAAGTATATCAGTATGTATTGTTAACTGAAGTGCTCGAACCCGTCTTGTTTGTGCTGTCACTTTTCTGCTTAGAGCATCAGCTACCACGTTAGCTTTGCCCGGATGCTATTTGATTGCGCATTAATAATCGTTTAACAATTCGACCCATCGTCGTTGTCTCATATTGAGCTTCTTTTGATCAAAGATATGTTGCAAGCTCTTATGATCAGTGCATATGGTGTACTTCGTTCCATATAAGTAGTGTCTCCAAATTTTCAAAGCATATACTACTGCTCCCAACTCCAAGTCATGAGTAGTATACTATTTCGTGAGGTCTCAATTGTCTCAATTGGGCTATTTTTGGGAAACCTTCGATGAATCGACGATAATAACCCGCCAACCCTTGGAATTTTCGTACCTTGTTAGGGGTCTTTGGTGCTACCCAATTTTTAATCGCCTCTATCTTAGCTGGATCAACATGTATCCCCTTTTCATTAACTACGTGACCTAAGAATTGAACTTCCCATATGCAGAACTCGCATTTAGAGAACTTGGCGTACAGTTGTTCTTGTTTAAGTAATTCTAACATCAATAGAGGATGTTTAACATGATCCTCTTTAGTTTGGGAATTGATGAGGATGTCATCAATGAAAATAATGAAAAATTTATCGAGGTAGGGTTTAAAGACCCATTTCATGAGATCCATGAATACTGCTGGAGCATTGGTCAGTCCAAATGGCATGACCAAGAATTCGTAATGGCCATAATGTATTCTGAATGCTCTCTTTGGAATATCTGCCTCTTTGACCCTGATTTGGTGGTAACCAGATCTGAGATCAATCTTTGAGTAGTAACTCGAACCTTGTAACTGGTCGAACAGATCGTCAATTAGAGGTAATGGGTACCAGTTTTAGATAGTAGCTTTGTTGAGTTCCCGGTAATCAATACATATGCGGAAAGTCCCATCCTTTTTCTTAACAAACAAGACTTGGGCTCCCCATGGAGAAAACTAGGTCGTATAAAACATTTATCCAACAACTCTAGAAGTTGTGTGGATAATTCTTGCATTTCAGATGGTGCTTGTCGGTAAGGCACTCTAGCAATCAATGTTGCGTCAGATGTAAGGTTGATTTGGAATTCCACATGCCTGATAGAGGTTAATCTCGGTAGATCTTCTGGAAATATTTAAGGAAAATCATGCACCACTGGAATGACCTTGATCTTCTTCTCAGCTACCGGCTTTTCAGTTATAAGTGCTATAACTGTTGTATGACCTTTACGCAAACATTTGTGAGCCTTCATACAAGAGATGAGATGCAGTGGTGTACTGTCCTTCTCTCCTTGTACAAATAGAGTCTCTCCATTTGGAAGAGGAATGCGGACAATCTTGACATGACATATTATTTCAGCCTGGTGTTTTGACAATCAGTCCATGCCAATGACTGCATCGAAACTACCTAAGGCAATAGGCATAAGGTCGATGTCAATTTTCTGACCCATCAGGTCTAGAATACATCCCTTGAGAATATGTTTTACTACAACTCACTTACCATCAGCTAGATCTACAGTGTATGGATTTTCTAGGGCAGTAGGAGTAACATCCAACAATTTACAAAACTTACCAGATACAAAACTCCGATCTGCACTGGTGTCAAATAACATATAGGCAGAGTGATTATTCAAGAGGTACGTACCGGTAACAATGTTGGGATCCTCCTGAGCTTGACGTCCTCTAATTACAAAAGCCCTGTCCTCGGAACCATTTGTGTTGTTGTTGTTAGTGGTACCGTTGCCATTTGTAGCTGCATCATTAGTCCCCCCTTTCTTGAGTTGTGGGCAATCCTTCTTGAAATGACCAGGTTTGCAACACTCATAACAGCCCTTCTGTGTGTTGTTCTGGTTGGTAGGGTTTGTTTGTAGTTCTCCTTGACAGTCCTTCCCTGCATGACCCATCTTCCTACACCGCTGACATCGGTACTTGTCACATTGATTACCAACGTGATGGAACCCACATTTGTTGTATTTTGGGTACTTTCCACTACACCCTCCCGATGAGTGTTGGTTATGGTTTGGGTTGTGATAAGTCTTGGTTGGTTCATGCTTGTGATTATGTTGAAATGACTATTGAGTGTGGAGTTTTTAGAAGCGCTACTATCCCACTTCCTTTTGTGGTCTCCCATCTTAGCTGCAGTTTTCCATTTGGGCAATGTTCCCAGTTGCACCGCATGGTCAGTCAATTGGTGCACCAGTCGAACAGTCTGTTGAATAGTGGTAGGATTAGCAGATGTGGCTAGTCCTTGAATTTTAGGAACCATCCCTCCAATGTACCTTTCGATCCACTTGCTAGGTGAGGTTGCCATATGAGGTAGGAATCTTGCTAGATCATGGGATCGGGTAGTGTATTCCTCAATATCAGAACCTTCCATCTTGAGGTGCCAGTATTCATCCTCGAGTTTTGCACCTCATTTCGAGGGCAATACTCTTCCTGAAACAGTACCTTGAATCCATCCCAAGTGAGGGCATTGGCAACACCCAAGCCTAGTGTCAGTACATTATGATTCACCATGTCAATGTTGGACCTTCCAATGTACCAGTAGCATACTTCACTTTGTTTTCCTCTGGGCAGTTACACATTGCAAACACCGACTCAGATTTTTCATCCATCGAAGAAGTCCGACAGCTCCTTCCGATCTCTGAAATTATGCGGTTGTAGTCGTCGAGGAATGTCTTGAACGTGCACACACCGTTGGATTCAACAGTCCCCCCATTGGACCTTGTGGTCCTAATTGATGTGTCTGAGCATAGGTTGCAATTGCCTCAGCAATCCAATTATTGTTGAGTGTGTCAAGTTCTGCTACGGTCATGTTAATGTTGCCTTCAACCATGATCTTCACATTCACAAATATACATATGAGAATTACGTCCATCACATAATCACCATTCAAGAATAAAGTAATCATAACACACACAATTATAATCATTAAAGATAATGATTCTTAGATAAAATAGTAAAACCAGTTCTACAAGTGTTCCTCAAAGATACCAAAACAAATAAACATGAAATTCAGTTTTTATGAGTACAACCCACTCATATAAGTTTACTAAATGAAAAGTAGATAGTAAGTAACTAATCCCACTTTTGATGTCACAACAGTGGATGATGAGTCCTCCTGCTCTATTGACCACCACCGGCACCGTGATCGTTCTCTAAGTGACCAAAAATGAGTGTTACGGCTTCCCAGCCATATCACCCGCTATAGTGGCTCTAGACTCAGCTGTTTCACCTCGTGCAATAGCCTCCTCGGCCCTTTCCTCAGCTGCAGCTGCTCGTATCTTAGTACTCTCGAATCGTGTAGTGAGTTCAACCACAGTCTCTTGCCATTCCCCAAAAGTGTCGACCAAGTTATTATGCACCTTGCCAGTCTGTCTCAAATCCTCAGCAAAAGCTACATTTTGTTATTACATTTGTGACTGAATTATGTTTGGAAAAGAATATAGTGGTCTTCCGTTATATCTAATGACTAAGATCCTGGTTGTCACGCCCTGAACGGTATGATTCCGTCAGTGGGAAAATAAGGGTGTGACATTTAGTTCCCCTAAAACATGAGCTAAGGAATGGATACATCTACAATCTTAATAGAGCCATGGTCTTTCAGTAGTTACTGGGAGCCATAGAAGACTCGTCTTATTGATACTCAAGATGTGTCGGCCCTCAACCATCTAAAACTAGTGAATACAAACCATACAAAAGAGAAGAACAAACAAGAATGTATTCACAAAGAGATCTCATCACCCACGCGGTCCAACTCTAGAAAGTACTATAGGTCTTTCGTACGACTATACATCAAGAAACCCATAGTATCCTCACATGGTGATATAGAATCATTTCCGATGCCGTGACAAATTAAGTTCATGAGAAGAATATCTTATCCCTGACCTAAAATAGGGATTTGTAATCTCTGTCACCAAGACTTCTAAAGCACTATTCCTGGGGTTTCGTGAGCCAATTTTGAAAATCATGAAAGTTGTAACACACGTTAAGCAGGAGTAAGCACTACACCAGTGCAAAGGTGAGGTTAAACTCCGGAACGGTACAACTGGATGATAAAAGATCATTCCTACATATCCGAATCTTAGTCATAAGCCTGGAATTCAGAAAGGGAAACTCAATCGCGCGTGACTGAGACAATGGGAGAGTCGTACCATTCAACTGTACAACCATGCACATTCAATCACTAATGGTGGCAGAAATGAATGCGAGTGCATTATTTTAAGTCGCAATGCACAAACAAGATTTCAATACAAAGTCTAACGATGTAGACAAATTTCAGAAAAAAAACCCAAAATCTATACGAAAAAAGTTCGTAAGTTCAAATCGGGTAAGAGACGCAATACCAACGCTTATGATCATTCGTGTATCATTGGAATGTACCCGAGGCTTCAAGCGATTCAGATGAAGTCTATTACTAAGTAGACGAAATGATCTAAGTCAGAAACCACCTCGAGATAGCATAAACTAAAGTTAAACAATAGAAGTCTTTCAGTTGGTAGGAGATAACACCACATGGGTTATTGTGAATAATGACCGAATTCATACTTGTACTTCTATTCAGACTTCAACCACCATTCCGACAAAAGGATGACATAATAGTATCATTAGTGTCGTGACATCATCTGTGCATTAACTACTGGTAAATGCCATGTCGACGAAACTTTTATTCTATACATCAAGGGAGCTCGTGTGAAACACAAAACTTATCTTGTCTAAATCACATGTCAACAATCATAGGTCGACAGATTAAAGGACTAAAAAGGATCTGTATACCAACTTTTACAAAATGACATATATCTTTTCACAAAG
>SZYD01000852.1:0-88495 GCA_009363875.1 Mikania micrantha | reverse complement strand
AGGCTCCGAGGCTATGCGCATTCAAGAGGCTATGCGCCTTCGGGAGCCTATGCACGTTGACAATTATGTATCTATCTCGATGACCAGAGCATAAGATCAAAAATTGAACAATTTAACTTCAATTTAAGCAAACAATTTAACTTACCATTGAGTGTACATATCGACAACGACAGTTTTATCACCAGCTGCATGAACGAGTGGCCAAAACGTATCCTGATTAACCTCCGTCACCTGACCGACAACCACCATCGGACCGGCGGTTTCCAGGCTAGATCTCACCTTCACCGATGAGCTCAGTCCTTTCCTGTTTTCCGTTATTCGTATTGAATATCATCATAGATGAACGCCGGTGAATGTCTCCGGCAACGATTGACGGCAATGAGCCGATCGGAGACGACGACGGCTGAACCAGCCGGCAGGTTTGATGGAATTGAACCGCCATTGTTTCGTATCAATACATACACACACTACGTATATATGTATCGTGTGTGTGAGAGAGAGAAACAAAGAGAATTTAAAAGCTTTTGGAGGAAAACTTGATCGTATATTCAGGGATGTGAAATGACGGTATTATCCTTGAGATTCACGGATTTTTTAAGAATATCTTGGGGTAGTGTTGTAATAATTTTTGGGAGGATGGACTTATGGTGAATTTGTGGCCACAATTTCGCAAACAAATGAAATCATTTCCGTCTAATTCAAGCTTTCACCAAGTTTTTAGTGTAAAACTCGGCCCAGGTATTCAAACGAGCTGAAGTCAAGTTGAATTAATTTAAAATCGGTTAAATTCAATCTAACTCGTTCTAACTTGGTTCAACTCGGTCAGGTCAGATTTTTCTTGTTTTTGAACGATTTTCACTGTTTTTTATTGGTTTTTATCTTTTCACCGGTTATTATTTGATTTTTCTTATATATTTTTAATTTGTATTGCTATTCATTTTATTTGTTATAAAATATTAGTAAATTTTTAACATTTGAAAAATATAATTTTTTTTAAAATCATTTTTTTTTGTAATTACCGTATTCGAGTACTCACGACTCCTTAAAATGACAATTTACTCCAACTTTATTTGCTTAAAATTAATTTTAAGAAACAAAATGTTTTAATTTAGGCTCCACTCTTGATTTATTTTATACCCAATTAACATCTAAATCAACTTTTAATTAAACCTAATTACTCATTAGATCATTTCATTTATTAATTTAAACCCAATAAGAGACAAGAGACCATATCAAGTGATGAAGAAAAAAATACAAAATAAGACTAGAAGAATTTATTTATGTTTTAGGTGTACATTTTTTTTACTCAGTCTTGCGTGAGTTGTGTCTCGTAACTTGTAAAAATTCTTGCGCTTATAAACAAATAGAACACAAATCTTACTATATTGATAAACAAAAATATTGTTTGACATTTGTCACAATTTTTAGGCCAATAGTTTCACTTGACAACTTCTTATTATCTCATTAAATTTTCACTCT
Source organism: Mikania micrantha (assembly GCA_009363875.1). Classification (NCBI taxonomy): domain Eukaryota; kingdom Viridiplantae; phylum Streptophyta; class Magnoliopsida; order Asterales; family Asteraceae; genus Mikania; species Mikania micrantha. Next base: position 87,016 of record SZYD01000852.1, on the reverse strand, counting down.
TATTAAATAAGGAGATGTTTGTTTGAGTCTGAATGGGTCTGTTTGTTCAATAATTATAATATTAATGATATTATTAACATTTTTAATACTATTAACCTTTTTAATACTATAAAGTTTTATAATCAATTAAAAATAATACTTTATTAAAAAACACTTTAAAAAAATTCTAAGATATGAATTTTTTTCTAAAGATCAATATTTTTTAAAAACAAATTATTTTTAAATCGGTATTTTTTAGAATTCTTTTCTAAAAATCATGTACTCTAAAAAAATTTAAAAATAAAATAGACTATAACACATAGATTTTAAAGAATAGTTTTAAAACAAATTAAGATAGTAAAATGAGATTTTTTTAGTATTAATTTTTAACTTCTTTTAAAAATAAAGTTTTTGATCATTGTTTTATTGCTTAAAGTACTTATTAATACGTATTTTAAATATTTTATAATTTATAAATTTTTATTATTACCTATTTAATATTTTATATATTAAACCCGTGTAGTTACGGGGTATAATTAGGTACCTAATATAAATACATAAAACATCATAACCTGCTTTTAATAGAAAAATATGACATTATTATTAATAATATTTTTTTTAAAAAATAGGGCATTTACATATTTACCCTTTAAAATATCATCTATTACATATATACCAACTTAGAGGTGGCCAACGTACCCGGACCCATAACCGGAACCGGAAATCGGAACCGGAACCGGTCGTACCCAAACCGGTGGGTACGGGCGGTTCCTGATTTTCAGAGAAACTGGAACCGGAACCGGTTCCACCCTCAAGCCGGCCAAACCCGAACCGGAACCGGCAAAAAACCGGTAGGAACCGGTCAAAACCCGAAACCGGAACCGGTTCCAAAAAAACCCAGTTTGGCCACGTCTTACCCAACTAAAAAAATCAATTACATATTTTCCTTTTTTAAACAATATTTCTCCTTTCAAATAAGTTAGTCAATTGCATATTTCTCTCTCATAAAGGAAAATATGTAATTGATTTTAAAGGTTTGTAAATATGTAATTAAGGTTTTCATTAGAAGAATATATGCAAATAATCCTTTTAAAGATACTCAGCCTCTTTATCCCATCATTTTAAGATAGGATTAAAATTTACTTTCATTTATCTTCCCTCATACAACAATCATAAGTGATAATTCACTGGGTATGCATTTTGTTTGTTTTAAAAATATTCACACCTTAATTATTTTATATATTTATTGTTGATAACTGTATGGACCCACTTACGTGGTAAAACCATAGGTCCCCTCCAATATCCGACTAATCGAAGGAATAGGTAAATCATGGCAACAAGCAACTAGGTAAGTGATCTCCACTTTAATTATTTGAAAACTTCATTACTCAATCATAACCAGCCCATAAAACTCATTACCTGACCCATACCAGTTACACAATTAGCCCGGACCACACCTTCTTGATCTCTATGGTAAAGAGGTGTGCAAAAAAACCGGAACGGGAACCAAAAACCAGAACCGGTCATACCCGAACCGGTGGGTACAAATGGGTCCGGTTTTTCAGACATATTAGAACCGAAAAAACCGGAACATGGTTCCACCTTTACCCGGCCAAAAACCGAACCGGAACAGGCCAAAACTAGAACCGGAACAGACAAAAATCCGGTCGGAACCGGAACCGGAACCAGTTCTAAAAAAACCCGATTTACGCACCTATACTGTGGTGATAAAAGATTAGGGCTAGTACATGCATCATCTGCAGAGAAGCAATAATGAGGCATACAAGATATGATAGGATAGGAAAGGTATGGAAGAATGGTCTTTGACCATACTCCAAAACATAAAAACCCATGGCACATCATTAGCTCAAATCCACAAATCCCATTAATTTCCTTTAAAAAACACGTGAGAATGTGCAGGTCAGGTGGGTCAAGAGGGTTAGGTAATGGTAAACTTATTTACATATAATTATTTCTTTTTTTTTTTTTTTTTGGACTGCAAATATAAAAGTGCTGCTTGTGCCGATAAGCAATGAAGTGCAAAATATGCCATCAAAGCGTTACTTTGAGCCATAACAATGATACATTGCGTTTGCACCCTTGACGTCCGCACTTGTGAGCAATTGTTTGACCCACAGCTAAACTTCATATTTATGACCTCATATGTTTATAAATCATCCCATTTATAAGTAAATGTGTTGAAACCACCTCCTAGAAACTATAATAAGAAAATATACTAATAACCTCTTTTTATTACACAATCATGCATAAATTTAGCATTCAGCGTACAATAAACCATGTCTAGAACATGAAATACCAAGATAACATTACAAGCATTTAACAGGTTGAAAAATTATAGCTACTCTTCCTTGTACCTCTTCTCGACTTCCTCCATACTACGAATCTCATTGTGGTACTTGCAAACACGATAGATACACCTGCAACAACCAAATTGCATTATGATCAGACTGAAGCACGTACCACAAAACTATGGCCGGTCATTGCACAAAATTATATTTGATAGGTGCATATTGGACAGTTTTTGTGTCATGCATTTGGGACAAAGGTTGTGCAATGACTACATTTGTTGGAGGTGGCAATTTGGACCGATTGGGCAAAAAAATAAAGTTACCTAAATAGGAAACAGGCTAAATGGGAAGAACCTCTCACATGCATATAATCAAATCATTTTTATCTATTAAAAACTTAAATATAGTTGAAATAAGTATATTTATTAGCATATTTGTCATGCTAATTATTTACAAATAAGCTATAATTTGGTCAAAACGTAGGTCAATCCAACCCAACCAGTTCAACCTCTCCCAAAAGTTCATTGTTACCCAACCCGACCATTTGCCACATATAACATATATAATCTTTTCATCTGTTGATGCATCATGATATAATCATGTACCAGTAGAGAAGACATGCTGAACAACACAGAATTACATTCCTCTGAGCCTTGTATATCTGCCCAAACAATTAAATTATGAGCTGTGTCAGTAGTTAATATGCATCGATCCAATTTGCATCTAAATCGTCATTTTCTTTGCAGTAATTTAAGTCTCAAGTTTAAATTAGAGTTGAAATCAGATTTCAAGTCGGTGCAATAGTGTGATTACCTACCCTAAGTTTAGACTTAAATAACCAAAAATTGTATGTCTAACTGATCCTTTTGTTGATTCTTCAAATACATTATTAATAATAAAATTGACCGAAAATAAAAGAAAAGCGAAAAGAACATTTATATTTTGTTTCCAAATTCCAATTTCCAGTTTCCCTTCACAAATTACGAGTCTAGTTGATAGATTTCAGGTAATTACATGTAACAAGTTGGACATCATTACTCATTAGCATCTCTACTCTGATTAGAGAACAGGGTGTTAAAAATGTCAATAGGATTTTAAAGGTCAAAAAGATCTGGTTCTACTTCCTAAGTTGGGTAGATCTAGTATCTTTTTTTGTAGCGATGTATCCAATACAAACAAAATAAATACCACAATAGAAATACAAACAGAAAACAAAAATTGCATATATAATCACATTTAGTAAATGGTTATCTAAAATTCAAAATTGCTAAATCCCAGGTTCCATGAAGCTGCATGATAACACCAAGACATGGATAAGAAAGGTCCATATTGGTATAAGCAGGTGTACCATAAAGAGTAAACCACATGGCAAAAACTCAAAACACACTCTAAAGTCTAAACCGAATGACTAAGATGAAAACGTTTTAAATAAATTTATTAATGTGGCGTCTAAAGTTTAGATATCAATAATCCATGTTATTTTTATGCTTAATCTTTTTATAAAATCTTTAATATTAGTTATACAAATAAACGTAGCCCTCATGTCACCATATTTTTGCCAAATGTCATGTTACATATCCCCTAAGATGTTCCACAATTGATTTTAAAGGCATGAGGTTGTGTTGTCAAAAGGGCACGCCTAGGCACAGAAATAAAGCCAGCCACAGAAATAGCGCCTCTGGAACGTCTAGGCCCATATTTGGGTTCTTTTTTACAAAAGCGAGAGAAAAGTGGGTCTTAATCAAGGCGCAGGCTCACAAAGTCGAGGGCTTTTTCAAAATAAAGCAATCTTATCTTTTTTTAATTCTTTTTCTTTTTCTTTGTTTCGATTTTATTTAATAGCTGGAGATTAGCTATAACTCCCAAACCTAGAGAAACACAATATTACAGTTTTAGTTAGCTTCAGAAAAAAGATATAAAAGGAATCCAAGTTGTTTACATATTTTTTTAGCTACTACAACACACAAATATCAACCCCCAGACGCCTCAAACACTTGAACACATCTCTACATCTCTCTCTCCTTTTCCATATCTTCTTAGTTTGTTTCTTATTGGTCTTGTTGCAATGTAAGCATACAATCATACATGCAACTCTCTTTAACATGCCCTCCTCAACCAACGATTACCCGTTTATGGTTTTAAAAGAGCAAGATGCTCCGAGGCATTTAGGCCTCAAAAACCAAGGCATGAGGCAAGAGCCTCACATATACTAGGTGTTGCTCTTAATATACAACAAAATAAGCTTATCTACAGCCAAAAGCTACATTTGTCTCATCTTTTTTACATATTGGCTTTTTTATCATGTAAATCATTCATAATCTCTTAATCCCATTGGTTGTTTATACATATCACCCTCCTACATACCCAAATTTTGGCCAATGTTGATCAATTTTGACCTAGATGTGCATGAGGCACCACCTCAAGACCTTGAGGTATATTCCCGTATGTGTCTCACACCTCAGGGCCTCAAGTATCAATTTTAAAAACAAAATCCCATCAAAAGTTATAAAATCAAGGAGTAATGACCCAAAGCGATTTAACTACCGGTGCCTTATGTAAAAACACCGACCTCCTGGACCTCCTCAAGCTGCTTCATGTTATCGCCTAAACTTTTTCAAAGGAATGCCTCTGGCGCCTCATGCGTTTTTTTAAGCCAAGGTTCCACGTACTACCTTGTATCATTCTTAAGTTGATAGTAATTTTAGGTAATGTGTTCTTAATGTATTCATACTGAATGCAGTGACTTAGTTATCAAGGATAGCCTGTTACAATGTTACCTTATGTTGAAAATAAATAAGTGAAATCAAAGTGACATTATGGAGTTCATAAGAAACTTTTCCTGAAACTATTTGCAGCCCTTTTAACCAAACAAACACAAAACGCGGACAAATTACTCATTGTATTTAGATCACAGATAGATATGAAGCTGTTGTGGAATTTCAACCATAGGTCCTCTTTACCCTTAAAATCAATCCTATCTCAAAGCAAACGCTTGAATTAGACACCTAATTCCTACAAATCTATTAAATCATTCCCAAAACGCATAATTTATCAACTATAACTTGCATACCCCAAATTAAACAAACAGATGTTATGTTGATCAAAACATTTACCGATTTCTCGTATCGATCTCTCTCAGCAGCAGTACAGGTCTCACCAGAGCACATCAATCTGTGCTCGTTCTTCCAGTAGATATCTGAAACATCAACATTGAACAACAAATACAGTCAATCACGAAATCAAGAACTGAAACCAACCATACAGCAAGCGATGAGGGAAGAAACAAAACCTAGAAGCTGAAAGCCAGCAAAGGGTACGACGAACATGGATGGCTGTAAAATGAGTGAAATTAGAGAAACGAATGTGGACTTCAAGGCCTTAGGTGCAGGCAAAGTTATCAAGAAGGCTATGGCGGCCTCGGCGGCGACAACGTACGTCAAAATCATCCATTGCAGCGCCATAGTTGTTCACTGATGTCAGATCGATTGCTGCAAATTAGGTTTTGCAGACGAGACCAGAACTTACTTGTCAATCAAGGTAGACGAAGGTTTTGCCTTAGCACGTGAAAGTGTGAAACACAACACCTGCCACAGTGAAAACAGAAGGATATGCTTAAGTTTCAAAACGAGTCTACTATATTCCTAATCCCTCTTTGCCTTCTTCTTAGAATAAAAGTTTTAACTAATTACTAATTATTACAATAAACATACAAACTATTTTTACAAAAACTATTAGAAAGATAGATTACGTGTATAACACCCAACCCGGCTAGAGCTGATGCGTCACTTTTACAGATATCAGAACAAAACATAATTCCAAATTTGAATAATTTATCGTTTAACAAATAAAATAATACAAATACCTAATAAAATTAATAATTTTTCTTAATCTATTTAAATTTCTGAATCTTGTATTTCTCTTCACACATCTCTTGATTTCCCCGAGTACCTGTCATGCCGACAAAACAAAACAAAACACAAAAAAAAATACGGCTGAGCCCAAAGAATGTTCAGTCACGGAGGGACCAATAGTAATAATGATGAGATTGATAATAGGGAAACAATATATATATATATATATATCAGTGTTGTAAAAATCGGCCTAGGCGGCGCCTAGGCGCTAGGCGCCCATCTACTGTCTAATTTTTGGCCTAGGCGGTGCCTAGGCGCTAGGCGGGGCCTAGGCGGCCCGATCAGATTTTTATTTTTTTATTTTTTTTTCATTTTTTTGACTTTTTTATGGTAAAAAGGGACCAATTTCATGATTATTTAGACATTTCTCTACCGAAAATCTTTAATATGTCTCTAAAACATCGAATCCAGGCAGTTAACATCGAAATTTATCTCTAAACTTTGAACTCAGTGTTTAAGTTTGCACTTTAAAGTGCTTTTTTTAGTATATTTAAGTATATTTTTTAAAATTATTTGAAATATTATATTAAATTATTGATATTGATGTGTGTATATAATATATATATGTAAAATTACATATAAAAATTCCAATTCGCCTAGCGCCGATTAATCCCGATTAATCCCTAGGCGGTACCTCGCCGCCCAACTAGCGCCTAGCGATTTTTACAACCATGATATATATATAACAAACTGATGTTTTGATGTCAATGTGAATAACAAAAGAAAAATATAATAACAATCGTAATAACAGTACCACGATAGCAATGTGCAGAGAAAACAATATAGTCAAAACAATCAAGACAAGAATGTAATCAGATAAGTCACACCATGTGGAGAGATACCTATTGAGCACAATACAATAGGTGTGAGTAAAGATGTTGGCACCCACCTTTAACTCACCAATACAATACAATAGGTGTCAATAGAATCCGTAGACCCAAATGCACTAGTGTGAATTAGAATGGTGTCCACATCACTAACCCACCAATCCAATACAATACAATACAATTAGGTCTCCCGTAGGAGGCTTTGTTCGGGTATCGGAATATATACAAAAAAAAATAGGTTCAATGTATAGCAATTTCTAATAATAAGATGTATCACAATCAATTTTCTATCAGTAATCAAAACATGTGATAACGAGTACAATTAATTAACAATATCACATGCATAACAAAGTCGAATCAATAAAAGCAAGAAGCGAGGCAAATAACTATTATGATAGAAATGAAGTCCGTGCAAGAAGAAACAAAATATAATTTATACTATGATGTGAAGAAAAAAATGCGTACCGCAAACGAATTAAAAGCAAAATATACTATGGTAGAAAAGACGTGAAATCCGTATTTTAGCCTTAGCAAATAATCAGCAATTGTTATCAAATAATAAGCAATCAATCCAAATCTCGATGAGTAAGCTTAATCGTAGTTCAAAGTTATCCAGTGACCAATCGTGTGTTGACCAGAGATTCGTGGGTTGTCAGTTGTCGGTTGCTGGTTCACACACGTGCTTGTTTTCTCTTCATGTTGCACCCGATAATTGCGGGGTTGTGTGGATGTGTTTAAACTGAGCCGCTATTCTAAACGACCAAAGGATGCAATATAAGTTGCCGTATGTCTTCGGTTAACTGATGATGACGACCTACGACATCGTTGCCGGTTACACAGAAGTTGGCGAGAATGATTTGAATCAAGAGTTGAAATACCAATGGCTTCCCATGACCCAATATCTTATGTTCTTGTGCAGGTTGTTCAAAGTATCTATGGCCGTGAAATTAGGAGTACACCATTTGATAGTTTATGTTAGTCGGTACTTGAGATGATCGGGAGTTGTAACAATTGGGAATAGAAATCATGTGAGACATTTATTAGCAATTAATTTTGTCTGATCATTTTCTTTTCATTAGTTATTTTCAGTTCAAGTTCATAACTAGTCCCATGGAGACTTCTAAGGCGGTTACAATTATGTGCAAAACCATGGAGCGAAATTTATTTGCGTACGGGTCGGTTTCAATTCAACTTTTCAATTCGGTCATATATTAGTTATAGTTGTTAATCGAGTCTTATTTAAAGAGAACTATAACACTTATATTTTGTTAAAGTAAATAGCTGAATACTTGTTTCAATGGTCAAATAACTGAATTGACGATAATTAAATAAACCGGTTATATATATATATATATATATATATATATATCAAATGTTTTTTTTATTTAACTCGGTGGTTAATTCATCATCACTTGAAACTAATTAAATTTATCAGAATATTTTTAATTCATATCTACCATTCGATATCGTTTATTTAGTTTTAATTTATCCTTTATCTATTTTTTTATTATTATTTGAGTATGTAATTTGCATGCCTATATATTTATTTACCTATTTTATTTATTTATTTAATTATTACATTTTTTTACGGGTATTATAACGAGATTTAACCACCATAATACACAAATATACCAGTTTTTACCTGCAATAAACTACGTTATGTAAATGTTAGGACGCTTGGATCAAAAAGAAATTATATGGAGATTTTGAAAGATTATACAAATCTTAGCCATACAAACAAACTTAGCCATACATAACTATCATTCGCACATCACATACACTTCACCTATTTCATATCTCTAGATTTCTCTCTCACACACTTTAATTCCAGCCATTTCTAAGTGATTTCAAGCTTCAATCAAGTGATACAAGGCTGGTCTTCTATATACATACACACTTCATGATTTCAATGATCTATGATGAGAAACCACATTTAAACATTGTTCTTACCCATTCTATAATAAACGAAATATTTAACTATTATAAAAGTAAAATAAAACATATAAACAATAACAATATTTTAAGTACAGAACTATTTAATATAATAAAATTTGACTCGGATGATATTATAAACAAACTGAAAAGATTAACTTAATCATATACTCCAATATTTATCATGAAAGTTTTAGTTAATATCACTTGTCTAATATTCATAACCATATCCAACAAAAATTAAAATTTAATTTAATAAGCGACTCGTACACGACCGTATCTTGATTTTTGTCATTTTATAAAAACCCAACTACACCTTTATTAGTGGTGCTTGAGAAGCCACGTAATATGCTTAGAACCATAAAAATATATACATACATATAATTATAATAATGATCATAATTTAACCGACTAAGTGTTAACCGCCTCATATTTCAATTCATAAATTTTCGTTCTTCACAAGCTCTATACTCACATGATCTGGAAAACCCTCGACCATTTGTACATCACAAGCCCATCGCACTAGTAGATTATAACCGGGAAAGGGAACCAAAGCTGGTGCACGAACCATTATTACGGCTTTAATTCGGTAGAAATTGCAATCATATAAGGTAAGGTTTTAATCTCTGTGTATTGTCTATGGTTCTAATAACAATTATAATGAATATCCAGTTGATCAGCGCACTGAACTCCGGTTAAAAAATTGATCGGAAGTTGGCTGGTTGAGTTTTCTTCCTGTTGAGTAAAGAAAGGACCAGGATTGTAAATGTTAAAAATTAAATAAACAGGTTCAAGAACAATATTAAGCTTAGAACAATTGATTAGAGTTTGTGGGTTAAGAGATTGAGGTTGTAGGTTCGATTCCCCTATGGCGCATGTTTTTAATTTTGGTTTCTATTGGATTTTGAAATTTGCCTATAGTGTAGTGTAGTGTAGTGCAATGTAAAATAATAATAATTATAATAATAATAATAGTAAAGAGGTAATATAATTTATTTTTTTTATTAAAAACATTAAAAATCTACAATTTAGTAAATTAAAAATTCTTTTCAAATGTTAATAGATAAATTAATAAAAGAAACCAATTCGGTCAGTTTAACGTTATAATGTCAAAATTATTAAAAATCTAACCTATTACGTATACGAATCACCATTCGTTTAAACTAATGTAAAATTAAATAAAAACACAGATTTCTGAATCGGCGGGGATTTGGCTTATTCACTTATTTATCTGATTACTTGCTGCTATAAATTGCTAAGATTAAGGTACGGATTCTGTTTATTTTACTCAAAGTATAAATTCTGTTATCCGTTATTGTACGGATTCCGTTCATTTAAATCATAGTATTTTTTGTTCTGTAATCAGTTTCTGTAAATTGTTTCTGTAATCATTAAATTTCGTTTATGTATTTTTCTGATTTCTGATTAACACGATATGATACCGTGTTTCCCTGTTTCGTTTATCATGCAATAAATCTAAATTATGCTGTACTCATTATTGCATGATCCGATTATGAGATTATATGGTAGTTTATCTACCCTACTGAACCTACTGAACTTTCTGAAACTGTATTCTGTTACCTGAGCATGCCCCTACCTGTAAGGATGACTACAGGCCCATTATGGCGGCAGCCATAATGTGGAACCATCCGTGATGGTTAGTTGAGTTCACAACGTCTCCATTAGTACTCTGATAGTACATTTGTGCACCTACTGAATTCTGGGGAGGCGTATGGACTGGTCCTAGGATATTTTTAAACTGTACTTTCTGATTTCTGGGGGATAGTGTTGTGTATGCCTACACGCACTATCTCATGTGTCTAGTAAGCTGGAGTAGCTACCCATGAGCCTTACACTTATTATATGTACAGTCGGCTCGTGGTACATTCTGATTCTACTAATTCCGACTTACAATATAACCTGTGTTATTGTTTCATTTCTGAAAGGTTGTATTTTATCAAAGTCAGAACAATGTTTACTGTTCTGTTTCTGTTACTGCTATGTTATTGATTTCTGCTTCTGACCATTATTCTGATTATATTCACCATCTTTTGAATTACTTTTAATTACTGTTGTTTATCCGTTACTGAGCATTCTTTGGCTCAGCGGTATTTGTTTTTGTGGTATTTATCTGTATTGTGTAGGTAATCAAGGAAACCAAGTGGGGAACTTGTGAGAGTAAAATCGGAGCTAAATCTGAACACTTTTGATATATAATAAATGTAATGATCAATACTTAAAACTTAAATAGTTGTTTTGTTATGTTTAATTATTAACTTAAGACTTATGTAATTATGTTTTAAATATATTTTGATTGTTGCATTTACTTCTGATTTCGTATACGTGACACGTCAGCCTTAAACCGGGTTGGGGTGTCGCAGCTATGGTATCAGAGATAAGGCTCTTTCCTGTAGAAAACTTGAACTATATAAGTAAGACATGTGAGGCTAGTGGGTAGACATAGGATTAGGATTTTAAATTTTCTAATATATCATTTTATTTTCCTAAATCGATTAATTTCATTATAGATGTCTTCTGAAAATACTCAAACTGATCCTACGATTACTACTGCTATTAATCGAACATTCTCGGAACAGCTTCCAAATATGTTGGATACAATCATGGGAAGGTTAAATCACAACCAAAGTAATTCAATTCCTCCTCCTCCGCCGTATCCACCTCCTCATATTCCAGATCCTCCACCGTTTAATCTCGAAACTCATGTATACAACACGACCTCATAAATTCATGAGTGGCTGATCAGATTTCAAAAAAAAAGCCACGATCTTTTAGTTCTGCTCCTGATCCTATGGATGCATGTAACTGGATTATGCACATAGAGAAGATTTTTGAGGTTTTGGGTGTTGGGGAGCAGTATAAAGTAAGGCTTGCATCATACAAACTGGAGGATGATGCACAATGATGGTGGAGAGGGATTAAGCATGCACATGGCGGAGATGTATATGCAGCTATGTTGGCTTGGAATGAATTCAAAGAAATATTTTATCGACAATACTTCCCAACCTCTCACCAAGAAAAGTATTATCGGGAGTATGCCACCATTTCTCAGAGAGATGATGAGTCGATGAGGGAGTTCATGGCTCGATTTACAAGGTTAGCTAATTTTCTGGGAGAGGCAGCAGGAAATCAACAAATGCAAGCTAACAAACTGAAATGGGCAGTGTGTGAAAGGGTTAGGAAAATGATAGTGATGATGAAGTTTAATAACATCACTGAAGTTGCCGATGCTGTTCAGACTCTTGAGTTGGCTGAACAGGTGAAACCATCTGAAGAAAGTATAAAGATGGAACGTGAAGGTGATAGTGTTTCGTATTATGGACAACCCTCATCACAAAGTTCTTATTCACAAAGCTATAAACCAAAATTCAATCAAAACCAATATACTAGGTATAACCGTAATCAGTTTCAACAACATAACTCTCAAGCATTTCGGTTTGGTAATCCTAAGCCACCTCAAAACAAACCAAATCAGAACCGAACTCTAGTGCCTAATGTCAACAATCGTGCTCAGCTACAGAATCAATACCCAACCCCACCTCCACCATGCACCATTTGTGGTAAACCTCACCGAGGAATTTGTCGTTTTACTAGAGGTTTACGTTTTAGATGCGGACAAACCGGTCACCTGGTTAAGGATTGTTGTGACAATTGCGGTTGAGAATTACGTCATCAATGGCAAGAGCACATGTGATCGTTCTATAAATCCACATTGATTTGATGATTGTAATTATTACAGGTTGATATTATACGAGAAATGATGAATGTGGGCGAAAACCGTGTGCGAAACGAAGTTACGGATTGTCCGGAACCACGAAACGAAGGAAATCCAAAATATCTGAAATCGAGGTGTCATCAATCTTGTGTTAGGAATCTAATTTAATGTAGGTTCCTATGTTATCATACATTGTATGATATAACATTAAATTAACTAATTAATTATTTAACATCAGTTTGATGACTGTTAAGACAATGTCTTTGACATTGGACGTTCAGAAAGATCTAATCAGTAAGTTAGAACATAAATAACTTATAAACATAAATAAATGCAGAATCACTCTATTACTAGCAGTTGTGTGACTTTTTGCTACTTGTAAATTATCAGGTGAGTTTCGTACAACCCCTTTTCTTTTTAATCTTTTACAAACATCGGGTAGCACTGTGGAACTTTTATTAAACATATGATATGTATCACTGTTATCTGCGTGATTTCATGTGATTGTTGAGAACTTGTGGATTTCATGGGATTTTTCCTAGAGAACAAGAACACTATCACAGACTTAAAAGTCCTCATTTTTGAAGTGTATCTAGTGAACCCATGTGGGGCAGAACGGGGAACAATGACAGTACTATCGGCTGACAACTCATTTTCTAGGAGCTGCAACTCCCCTTGTTGTGAATGTTTGTTTTCTGTTTTTAGACTGCTTAATGTTGTGATAGACATTAAGATAATGAGGCATTAAGATATTACCGACGGGTGGTATCTTATAGAACAAGAACAGAACGTCCGAAAGGAACTAGATACGGGTCCCATGGTTATCTAGAACTGAACATTGTGAGAACTTGTATTGCATATCATATCGTGGAACATGAACTTTACGAACTCAACAGCTTTGTGTTGACGTTTTTAAATCTAAACATTTTGCAGGGAGACAGTGACCTACCGGGTGAGGCAGCACACTAAATGGTTGTAATTAAATAAGTTGTTATGTAATGAACTTAGTTGTAAACCGTACTGTTGATTGTAATGACGATCCTTGTAAGGGGACTAGGAGTCGTCCCACCCTTCCCCACTTTTCCCCACTGCCACATCAGCGCCACATCAGCTTTCCCCACTTTTCCCCACTTCTCCCCATTTTACACGGTGTCGTCCCACTTTTCCCCACTTTTCCCCATTTTCAAATCTTATTTTTAATTAATTATTTTAACAACAAATAATAATAAAAATTAAATAGATTCATTAAAAATAAAATATAAAATTACATTAAAATTTAAAAAGATATTACATTAAATTAAAAAGATATTACATTAAATGAAAATACTAATTATTAGGGTTATTGGCTTGATATTGTTGCGATAAATGCTCCAAATGCTCGATAAGGTCGGCTCGAAGATTTTCGTGCATTGTTCCTGATCGTAGCTTGATATTGTTCTTGATCCCGTCTTCTTCTGAACTTGACGATTTACTTTCAATTGTGGGAAGCTCCAACGTCAATGGATCCATTGTTTTAAAGTTTAAAAAATTTGAGTGAAGAATGAAAGAATAAAATGATAAAGAGTGTGAGAGAAAAAAAGTGTGAGATTTTGGTTGGTTTTTGAGTTGTTTAAATAGAAAAAAAAAATTGGTTTTTTTTTTTTTTTTAAAAACAGCCGTTGCAACGGCTACATTTTTTTCCCCATCTTCGGCTTGAATCGGCGAGTCCACACCGAAACACCCCACCCCGAAACAGGGGGGGTGGTGTTCCCGATCATCACCGGCCGGCAAAAGCCATTCCCCGGCTTTCCCCGGGTGCCACTCCGTGTGGCCTAATGTATTTCTTTTAAGTTAATCTGTGTGCTATGATATCGGATCAAGTAAGTCACACCTCATCTCTGAGACATCACCACTATGCTTCTGCAACCATCTCAGAGTGACGAATGACATCATCTCAGGTGACGAGAGGTGGGGGTGTGACAATTGTCCTCAGTTGGATACGCGGGCTAATATTGGTGGAAACCCTGGTAGAGCTACTCCTAGCGGAAGAGTCTTTACACTGACTGCACACGATGCAGCAAAGACACCAGGTGCGAATTTCTTTAAAGCTAAATTTCCGTAATATATCTGTGTTATTTGACACGGGTGCTACACATTCGATAGTATCTTATCTTTTTACTAAGTACCTCATGATTGCACCGACTATTCTGGAACCTGCACTTATTATCACCACTCCTGTCGGAGATTCAATTCCTATTTCACACATGTTCTGCGATTGTTCGATTCAGATTGAATCTATTATCCGAAAGGCTGATTTATTTCTGATGCAAATAAATGATTTTGACATGATTATGGGTATGGATTGGTTATCCAAGCACCGAGTCACCATAGATTGTCAAACATGTCGTGTACTCTTTGGCGATCCGATGAGTCCTTTGCTTGTTTATCAAGGAACTCAACCACGTAAACCTCTGAAAATAATCTCAGCTCTCAAAGCTCAAAAGTTTCTATGTCATGGTTGTGTCGGATTTTTAGCTTCAATAAAAGTTGATTCTGAAAATGAACTTAGCATTTCAGATCATCCCATTGTTTGTGATTTTTCTGACATTTTTCCTGATAAATTGCCTGCTATTCCACCTGATCGTGAAGTAGAATTCACGATTGATCTTCTTCCTGGAGCTGAACCAATTTCCAAAGCACCTTATCGTATGGCACCAACGAAACTCAAGGAGTTGAAGGAGCAATTAGAAGAATTATTGGATTCAGGATTCATTCGACCCCGTGTTTCACCATGGGGTGCACCGGTACTATTCGTTAAAAAGAAAGATGGCACAATGAGATTATGTATAGACTATCGAGAACTCAATAAGATTACCATTCACAATCGATATCTGTTGCCGTGCATTGATGACTTGTTGGATCAACTCCAAGGCACTAAGTTCTTTTCAAAAATTGATCTGAGGTCTGGTTACATCAGTAAAAAATCAAGGACTAAAATATTTCCAAATCAGCTTTTCGTACTCGTTATGGCCATTACGAGTTTGTAGTGATGCCATTCGGATTAACCAATGCTCCAGCCGTGTTCATGGATTTGATGAACAGGGTGTTTCATGACTTACTTGACAAGTTTGTCATTGTATTCATTGATGATATTCTTGTATACTCGAAAAGTAAGAAAGAACATGAAGAACATCTTCGCGCAGTACTTGAGATCTTATGACAAAAGAAGTTATATGCAAAATTTTCAAAGTGCAACTTTTGGCTAGACAAAGTTGCATTTCTGGGTCATGTAATTCCTGCTGAAGGAATCATGATGGACCCAGCAAAAGTTGAAGCTATTACAAAATGTCCTACGCATGCCTCGGTTACAGAAATCCGAAGTTTTTAGGCCTAGCAGGTTATTATCGTAGATTTGTTGAAGGATTCTCGGAGATTGTCTTACCTCTTACACAACTGCTAAGAAAAGGTGTCAGGTATTCTTGGAATGATGAACGTGAGAAGAGTTTCCAACAATTTAAGAAAAGATTGGTATCTGCCCCGATTCTCAGTTTACCTTCGGGCACAGGCGACTACCAAATTTATAGTGATGCTTCAAAGAAAGGATTAGGCTGTGTGTTGATGCAACATGGTAAGGTTATTGCATATGCTTCTCGGCAATTGAAACCTTATGAGGTTAATTATCCAACACATGATCTCGAGTTAGCAGTTGTTATCTTTGCATCAAAGATTTGGAGACATTACCTATACGGAGATTCTTGTGACATTTTCACCGATCACAAGAGCTTGAAGTATATCTTCACTCAGAAAGAGTTAAATATGCGTCCGAGACGTTGGTTAGACTTGCTGAAAGATTATGATGCAAATATTCAATATCATCCGGGAAAGGCTAATGTGATTGCTGATGCCCTTAGCCGGAAAAGTTCAGGGATGCTATCGTCTTTGCATTTACATCAAGAGATTATTAATGATCTTGAAAGTTTGGATATTGGCTTTCAAGTAGGTAACTCAGATGGGTACCTTTTCAAATTTCAGATTAAGTTTGATTTAGTCTCTCGGATTAAAGAAGCTCAAAAAGAAGACGGTGAGTTGTGGGTGATAACAGAAAACATAGAAATCGGGAAGCAATCTGAGTTCAGGATAGATGAAAACGGAGTTATATGGTGTGGCAAACGATTATGTGTTCTTGATAACGCAGCACTTCGGGAATCATTATTATCTGAGGCACATAGTTCACCATTTTCTATTCATCCTAGATCAACAAAGATGTATCGAGATCTTCGGCAACATTTCTGGTGGAACGGAATGAAAGAAGACGTAGCAAAATATGTTAGTCATTGTCTTACTTGTCAACAAGTAAAGATTGAACATCAATGAGCAAGTGGTCTACTTCAGCCACTTGATATTCCATTATGGAAATGGGATGATATTTCTATGGATTTTGTTACCGGACTACCGAAGACATTCAGGAAGAATGATGCTATATGGGTCATTGTTGACAGATTGTCCAAGTCAGCTCATTTTCTTCCCATACAGCAAGGAGATTCGGTTAGTAAGTTATCCGAAATATTTACACAAGAAATTGTCAGATTACACGGTACTCCATTTTCTATCATATCAGATCGAGATCCGAGGTTTACTTCTCATTTTTGGAAAGGTCTACAATCTGCTTGGGGTACAATTCAGACACTTGAGGACATGTTGCGAGCGTGTGCCTTAGAATGGACGAGAAACTGGGATGAGTACTTGTGTTTAGTTGAATTTGCCTACAGCAATAGTTGGCAAGCTAGTATCGGCATGGCACCATTTGAACTATTATACGGTCGCAAATGCCGAGCACTAATCTGTTGGGATGAAGTTGGGGAGAAAACAATTGAAGGACCCGAACTGGTTCATATTACCAATGAGAAAGTCGCCATTGCTCGTGAACATTTAAAAGAAGCTCAAAGTAGACGAAAGAGTTATGCAGATAAACATTAACGTACATTAGAATTTAGCGTTGGTGATAAAGTGTTTCTCAAAGTTTCACCTTGTAGAGGCGTCCGTCGTTTCGGACTTAAAGGAAAACTCAATCCAAGGTTCATTGGACCGTTTGAAATTCTGGAACGAGTTGGCGAAGTTTCGTATCGTTTAGCATTACCACTGCAACTGTCTCACATACATCATGTATTTCATGTATCGTTATTGCGGGGTTATAATTATTACCCTCTACGCATAGTAAATTACCCAATTTCGGATATTCGTGAAGACCTATCCTATAAGGAAGTACCGGAAGCGATTCTTTACCGTCAAGAAAGAGTTATGCATAGAAAAACAATTCCATTTGTTAAAATTCTATGGAAAAATCATTCGGTACGTGAAGCGACTTGGGAGTTAGAGGATGTGATTCGCTCGCAATATCCGAACTTATTTGAAACTTAAATTACGTGTTATTGTTTACTTTAATAAAGGTATTAGTTGACTGTTTCCGTAAGATATCATCTGAAATTCTGTAATGAAATCAGCACAATGTTTTTATTAAACGAATAAATCGGTATATCTGGACATAAATTGTTCTGTAAACTCGAAATTTCGAGGACGAAATTTTTTTAAGGGAGGTAGAATTATAATAAACGAAATATTTAACTATTATAAAAGTAAAATAAAACATATAAACAATAACAATATTTTAAGTACAGAACTATTTAATATAATAAAATTTGACTCGGATGATATTATAAACAAACTGAAAAGATTAACTTAATCATATACTCCAATATTTATCATGAAAGTTTTAGTTAATATCACTTGTCTAATATTCATAACCATATCCAACAAAAATTAAAATTTGATTTAATAAGCGACTCGTACACGACCGTATCTTGATTTTTATCATTTTATAAAAACACAACTACACCTTTATTAGTGGTGCTTGAGAAGCCACGTAAATATGCTTAGAACCATAAAAATATATACATACATATAATTATAATAATGATCATAATTTAAGCGACTAAGTGTTAACCGCCTCATATTTCAATTCATAAATTTTCGTTCTTCACAAGCTCTAAACTCACATGATCTGGAAAACCCTCGACCATTTGTACATCACAAGCCCATCGCACTAGTAGATTATAACCGGGAAAGGGAACCAAAGCTGGTGCGCGAACCATTATTACGGCTTTAATTTGGTAGAAATTGCCATCATATAAGGTAAGGTTTTGATCTCTGTGTATTGTCTATGGTTATAATAACAATTATAATGAATATCCAGTTGATCAGCGCACTCAACTCCGGTTAAAAAACTGATCGAAAGTTGGCTGGTTGAGTTTTCTTCCTGTTGAGTGAAGAAAGGACCAGGATTGTAAATGTTAAAAATTAAATAAACAGGTTCAAGAACAATATTAAGCTTATAACAATTGGTTAGAGTTTGTGGGTTAAGAGATTGAGGTTGTAGGTTCGATTCCCCTATGGCGCATGTTTTTAATTTTGGTTTCTATGGGATTTTGAAATTTGCCTATAGTGTAATGTAGTGTAGTGCAATGTAAAATAATAATAATTATAATAATAATAGTAAATAGGTAATATAAGTTAATTTTTTTTATTAAGAACATTAAAAATCTACAATTTAGTAAATGAAAAATTGTTTTCAAATGTTAATAGATAAATTAATAAAAGAAAACAATTCGGTCAGTTTAACGTTATAATGTCAAAATTATTAAAAATCTAACCTATTACGTATATGAATCACCATTCGTTTAAACTAATGTAAAATTAAATAAAAACACAGATTTCTTAATCGGTGGGGATTTGGCTTATTCACTTATTTATCTGATTACTTGCCGCTTTAAATTGCTAAGATTAAGGTACGGATTCTGTTTATTTTACTCAGAGTATAAATTCTGTTATCCGTTATTGTACGGATTCCGTTCATTTAAATCATAGTATTTTCTGTTCTGTAACCAGTTTCTGAAAACGTTTCGGTAATCATTAAATTTCGTTTATGTATTTTTCTGATTTCTGATTAACACGACATGATATCGTGTTTCCCTGTTTCGTTTATCATGCAATAAATCAAAATTATGTTGTACTCATTATTGCATGATCCGATTATGAGATTATATGGTGATCATCCAAGGTGTCAATCCAAACCTTCCTTAACCAGCATACCATCAACCTCAACCTTACAACAATTCCTAGTAATATCCTAAGTTCCTGACACTGACAGACCCCCAATATACTACAAATGGTATATGTATAGGGCATATGTAAGGGTCAGTCGCAACTGCCCCAGCCACCGTCCCACCACCTTTGTAGTATACCACGAGTGTGTCCTTGTCTGGTGATTAATAATCAAACAAATAATTCCTAAAGTAAATAAGTTCCTAAGCAGTTAATTTCCTAAGAAAATAATTTCCCAAACGGGTAGTTCCCATATTCTTCAATACTGACATCCACCTAATGTACCGTAAATGGTATATATATAGGGCATATGTAGGGGTCAGTCGCAACTGCCCCAGCCAACATCCCACCACCTTTACGATACACCACGTGCATGTCCTTATCGAATCATTAGGGCACACGTAAGCAAGAAATCAGTAAGTAGCATATGTAAATCAGATGTATAACAGGAGTTCAGTTAACATGTAATAAACACATAAGCATGAAATCCTGAATATACTAACTAGTGTATGAAATAATTCATACTAGGGTATCCTACGGTTATAGACTAGGTCAACCATTTCTAGTAACCTAATTCCCTATAACCCAGGCTCTGATACCAATGTGTAACACCCCGACCGATGGCGGAAACGCCGATATGCCATGAGGGATGTGTAGATTGTTCATAAGCTCGTGGGCATCTAATTTAAATCATCACATATTATTTAATCAACCAAATTAATTACACAAAAATCATGTCTATCATGAATTAGTTATATCAAATACAAAAGAGATTTAGCTATCTAACTAAATTCTAATCGCCAGAATTTCAGTTATTTAGCTAAGTCCAAGATCGTACGTGATGATGTCCCAAAAGAGTGTAGAGCTATCCTGCCCTACCTACTTGTCTTCATTTCCTGAAACATGTAAAAATCAAGTGTCAACTACGAGGTAGTTGGTGAGTAATCATAAGTTTTATATTTAAAAATGTTTTACAAAATGATTGTAAGAGTTTATAGTTTTATGAGAAAATCCACATGAGTACCTGCGAGATAATCCAACACATCACCCAAACACACAATCACAAACACATAATCACATATCTCAAATAATCATAGTTAATCATAGATAATCAATCAACTAAACATTCAACCAATCCCAATCATCAATATTCTCAAATAGTATAAGTGACAATACATGGAATTCAATGTGATTAACCGAAGCTAAAAACAATAATCCATGGAGTGGTAGCAAACCACGTGACAATACATGAAATCAATGCAATTAACCGAAGTCAAAGACAATGATTCATGGAGTGGTTACAAACCACGTGACAATACATGCAATCGTTGCGGATGACCGAAGTCAACAGCAACAACTCATGGAGTTGTGATAATCCAAGTGACAATACATGTAATCATTGCTAATGACCGAAGTCAACAACAATGTCACACGGAGATGTGATAATCAGTGATAATCCATAAACAATGATAATCTCATATTATGAATACCATATTGATAAACAGGTATCACCCATGTGTTATCAAAATAATATTTAAAATTGGTATACATGTTTCACCTCCGAGTTTAAAACAAAACAATTTAAAAGG
Organism: Mikania micrantha; assembly: GCA_009363875.1. NCBI lineage: Eukaryota > Viridiplantae > Streptophyta > Magnoliopsida > Asterales > Asteraceae > Mikania > Mikania micrantha. The sequence goes on along the minus strand of SZYD01000852.1, from coordinate 65,599 downwards.
GAGGTTATGAAAACTCACCTGAGTCCTTAGAATCAGTGTTCGTAGAATGCGCGCTCGCGTATAAAATCAACAACAACTCAATCACCTTTAATTATCGTGTTTTTCGGGTTTATGAGCATATGCTTTTCATTTCAGTTAATTATCCCCTACTTGTTTCCTTTTAATATTAATCGTGTCATTAACTTAGTTTATTTCATCTAAGTTAAAGTGATTCAGCTAATATTTATAATTAGTCATCATTAGTTTATAACTTAAACTTGTTAGTTCTTTTATCGTCACCTAATGATAACGAGTCTTGAGAACCTATGTATACACTTATAGGTATGTATATGTAGAAGTGATAACCCTAATCATACACATACATATGCCCACATGCATGATTTCATTCAATTAACCACCATAATCTAAGTTATTATTGTTAACCTTATGTTTAAAAACTTGCATTTAAATTATCCACATGAGAATTTAAGTGTTACCCGATAAGTTAAATATATACACATATAACTCCATACTTTTTAAAGAAAACTCAATTTAAAGAAAGAAAGGTGGTGGTTAGTATCATTCTTCATGCATGCGTAATTATACATTGATTTATTAAACCTTTGGTTCTTATTAAACCTAGTTGCTTATCTTGGTTCTTGTTAGCCTGTGATTTCCAGCGAACCTATTGCCCCTCTACCCTTAGGTTCGGCCAAGTTGTAGGAGAAGGTTCGGCCAAGTTCAAGAGGAGGTTCGGCCAAGTTCAAAAGAAGGTTCGTCCATGCATAGTATGGTTCGTGACACAACCATGTTCAGCCCAGCCTAGGTTCGCTTTACCTAGGTTCGGCCAGCACCTTAGGGTTCGTGGCCAAGGATTCGCTGCAATGAAAGGTTCGGTTAGGTTAGGAAGCTTCGGCTAAGACCAAGGTTCGCCATCAATCTGCTAAGTTCGGCTAATCGCAACTCATCAGGTTCGCAAGCCAATGGGTTCGCCTATAGAAAAGGTTCGGCTTCCATTTTTCCCGCCCAACAAGGAGGTTCGCATGGCCAGGGTTCGGCTGCATGGGGAAGGTTCGCATGGCATGAAGAGGTTCGGCCCCTATGTTTTTGCTCAAAGGAGGTTCGTTTGTGGTCGGGTTCGGCCACAGCACCTCCACGAACCCTGTAACTCGTACTCCTCATCATCATCCTCATCGATTTCTAAACGTTTTCTATTACAGGTTCGATCCAAGCAATCCTACTCCCTCATGCTAACTCATTTTAATGTTTTACAAGTTCTAAAATTAGTTATAACACTAGTAAACTAAAGGGTTCGTGATTCATAATAAAACCGAAACTAAATCCTCAGATTTACCTCGAAATGGTGATCCCAAGCTAGTTTTCTTTGTATCTTCTTGTTCCTCTCGATCCCACGAACGCGTGGACACCAAGATCTTGCAATTTCGTTGAGAGACGAGAGAGATATGCTAGAGAGAAGTTGTAGAGAGAGAAAGTGGCGTGGGTGTGTTCTAGAGAGAGAAATGGTGTGGTGAAAATGAAAGAAGAAGAAGGCTTTCCCTTTCTTTTATCGCGTGTAGACACCACGTGGTCGGTCTCGTCTTTATTGCGATTAACAAATAATAATGCCCGGTTTTTTTCCGAAACATATTCAAAATACAAAACCTTTAATTAGTTAGGTTTTGTTTTAATAAATATAATTTTAATTAAATGTTGCTTCGTAAAAATGATTTCGCTTTTAAATAAGGGATTTTTATTTAATTCGTTTCGTAAAATAAGTCCGTTCACTTTCGTCTAAATTATTTAATTAAATAAAATAATTCGTTCGTTTTCGTTCTAGGTTGTAATTCCAAATAAACGTTTTGAATTTCTATTTATTAATTTAATATCGTTAGATACTATTTTGTCATCTCGTCGAAACGCGTTACTCACGTACGCATTCGTAAAGGTCATCACCTTTCCGAATCCAACGCTCGTACCATATTTCGATTCGATTTACGATTTATGGAATACCATTTCAGAATATTATTCTTAATAATCATATTTGTGTGAATCGTCACCCACGCGAATACATTTATTAAGTTAATATTTCTGAATTAATATTCGTATTTAAATTGTGTTCGTAACCTCACCATCGCGTAATCAATTCCAATCATACTTCCACTATTGTATTAACTTTAATATTATCAATCCCAATCCAAAACCCACTAAACCAAGTCACTGACAGATCCGTGATAGACCGAAATATGCATATGTATAGGGCATATGTAGGGGTCAGTCGCAACTGCCCCAGCCACCGTCCCACCGCTATTTCGATAAACCATGACCATGTGTCTTTGACTATGTTTAACATCCAAACAACAACCAACTCTTAATTCCTTTCCATTCCAACCAATAATCCATTATTCGTGTATTAATCTGCGATAAACTCTCTGGTTCCGTTTAGTTGGATTTCAACTAAACTTTCCATGGTTTATGCATATAATATTATGTTCTCAATATGTATACCAATTATCAGTAATGACAGCCAATAATCCATAATCATTAATAATTAATACATCAGGTCGTAACAGTACAATCGTACATATGTACGGACAGCTGAAATTACAGTGATGTTACATATTATGTCTTAATCTTGATCATATATCTACAATGATGTGTTTTACATATATATCGCATAAGTTAAAATCTGATTAAAAAGCTTTATAACTCAAAAATGAGAATTAAAAACAAGTATGCGTTAATGACTTGTAACATTAATCTTAAAAGTTGGTTCTTTGCAAAAAGAATTAATATATTCATACATTTATTTATGTGAGTTGTATTATATTATTTGAACATATTTATAGATCAAATAACATACGCATTGATTTAAAATTAAAGGAAATAAAAAAAAAGACAAAAACTAAGACGTTATAATGCCAAAATTTTGAGAGAAATTAAGATAAAAATCTACAAAACTCCGAAAAAGTATAAAAATTTTACAATAGGCTTTGATGACTAAATTAAAATTTTTGACAAATTATCATAATTTTTGGAGTTTGTTTTCTCTTTATTTATATTTTTATCTATTTAATAATGTTCAAGGTATGAAATTAATATAAACGAACTTATAAAAATCTGAAAAATTCACAGAACCATTATTTACCAAACAAAAGATTACGATATAGATTTCATAACTTTCTGAAAAGTCTAGCTATATTTTTCGAATTTATTATATTAATTAAGTACAAAAATATAAATAAATAGCTTCTGAATTAGTAAAAACTCAAGATTTTTACAGAGTTCTAATAAAATCCATTAGAGTATACAAAATAATTCTCATTATTTTCAGAGCTATTTTAATAATTATGTCAAATTTTTTATAATATAATATAGAAATATACTTAAATAATAGTTAATGAATGAATTAAATTCTAATTTTTTTTAGAAAAATTCTTTAATATTATGAAAGTGCTATAAAATAATTTTTATAAATTTTTGAATCATATAATTATTAATCCAAATTTATCTTAATAAGACATATTCAAAGACTAAAAATGCAAAAGAAAATAAATAGATTATAAACTTGATTAAAATCTTTATTTTACAGAAATAAAATGCCTAAAGTTAAAATAAGACTAAATATATTTATATTATTTTTATACAAAATAAATAATATAAATTTAATATCTAGTGTTTTATAAAATTATATTAAGTAACATAATTTATGGAAAAAATTTTAATTAAATGGTGAATGTCACCATTAAGCAGCCCTCGACGCTCACTGATCGGTCTCACGTTTAACATGAGTAAGGTAAATCCCATGACCAAGGGAAAATTGGAAGGTGTCGGACTTTAATCCCTAGACCTTCATTATGGGATACCATCAAGTACGAGTCCGTGCAGAAGATATTCCCAAAACTGCTTTTCGAACCCGATACGGACATTATGAATTTTTAGTAGTGTCATTCGGGGTAACAATTAACAAATGCACCTGCAATCTTCGTGGACTTGATGAGTTAATGAACCGAGTATACAGACCCAATTTGGATAAATTCGTAATCGTGTTCATTGATGACATTCTTATCTATTCCAAAAGTCCAAAGGATCATCAGAGGCATTTAACTCAAATTCTCACTTTACTAAAACATGAGAAACTTTATGCCAAATTCTATAAATGTGAATTTTGGCTACAAGAAGTCCATTTCTTGGGACATATAGTTAGTGATAAAGGCATACAAGTTGATGCAAGCAAGATAGAGGCTATCAATCGATGGGAAACACCTACCACTCCAACAGAAATCAGACAATTCCTGGGATTGGCAGGGTACTACCGTCGATTCATAAGAAATGTTTCAAAAATAGCCTTACCTTTAATGTTAACCCAAAAGGATAGAAAGTTTGACTGGGATCAACCACAGGAGGAAGTGTTTCAATTACTAAAACAAAGACTTTGCAAGGCACCCATTCTTAGTCTACCGGAAGGCACAGAAGATTTTGTGGTCTATTGTGATGCTTCTAGACAAGGATTGGGAGCTGTACTAATGCAAAGGGATAAGGTAATTGCATATGCTTCCTGACAAATAAAAATACATGAAAGAAATTATACAACTCATAATCTAGAATTAGGAGATGTGGTGTTCGCACTAAAAATCTGGAGACATTACCTTTATGGTACAAAGTGTACGATATACACAGGCCATAAGAGTCTTCAACATATCCTATATCAGAAAATGCTCAACATGCAACAAAGCCGATGGGTGGAACTCCTTAACGACTATGATTGTGAGATTCGATATCACCCAGGCAAAGCAAATGTAGTTGCTGATGCCTTAAGTCGCAAGGAGCAAGTAAAACCAAATCGAGCTCAAAGTTTCAGTATAACCATTCAAACCAGTTTATTACCCCATATACGTGAAACTTAGCAGCAAGCTTTGCAAGAGTCAAATCAGGAAGAGGAAGGATTACAAGGATTGATTAAACGATTAAAGACTCAACCCGATAATGTATTGTATTTCATGAATCGAGTGTTGAATCCTTATTTTGGCAATATGTGACAAACAATTTTGAATGAAGCTCATAAGTCCAAATACTCTATTCATCTAGGAGCTAATAAAATGTATTATGATCTTCGTGATTATTATCGGTGGCCTGGTATGAAGAAAGATATTGCATTGTTGTGAACAAATGTCTTACATGTCTGAAGGTAAAGGCAAAACATCAGAAACCTTCGGGTTTACTGCGACAACCCAAAATTCCCATGTGGAAATGGGAGAAAATTTCTATGTATTTCATTACGAAGTTACAAACTTCATGAAATCATGATTTTATATGGGTTAATGTAGACAGATTAACAAAATCTGCTCATTTCTTACCTATTCATGAAGATTATACTATGGATAGACTTGCCAAACTATACATAGATGAAGTAGTAATGCGACATGGAGTATCCAACTCAATCATCTCTAATAGGGATAGTCGTTTCACGTCTAGATTCAGGCAGACACTTCAGAATGCTTTGGGTACAAAAATTTACATGAGCATGGCTTACCACCTCAAACAGACGGACAAACTGAGCGTACTAACCAGACCTTGGAGGATATGCTCAGAAGTTGTGTCATTAACTTTGGTGGTAGCTGGGATATTCATCTTCCACTGATTGAGTTCTCATACAATAATAACTATCATACAAGCATCAAGTGTGCCCCATCTGAAGCATTGTAGGGGCGAAAGTGTAGATCTCCTATGTGTGGGTTCGAGATATGAGAAAGTCAAATAATAGCCCTGAATATATTCAAGAACTCACAGACAAATTTATGTTATTTGTAAGCAAATGAAGACCGCTCAAGATCGGCAAAAGAGTTATGCCGACAATAGGAGAAAACTTCTGAAATTTCAAGTGGGGGACCGAATCATGTTGAAAGTCTCTCCTTGGAAGGGTATTGTTAGATCCGGGAAATGAGGGAAACTTGCACCACGATATGCGGGACCTTTTAAAATCCTTGAAAGGATAGGATCGATAGCATATAGACTTGAGTTACCTCCCAAGCTTAACAATATTCATGATGTATTTCACATCTCAAGTCTTAAGAAATGTTTGCTTGAGGAATCACTGGCCGTATCTCTTGAAGAAGTACAAATTGATAAAAAGCTTCAATCTACAGAAGAACCAGTGGAGGATATGGATCACACTTTTAAGAAGCTTAAACGAAGTCGAATACAGATTTGTGAAGGTCAGAGGGAACTCTAAGCGCGGGCCTGAGTTTACTTGGGAACATGAGAATCGTATGATGGAAAAGTATCCCCATCTATTTTAACCCAAAGCTGATTCCAAACGAGTTCTGCTAAAATTTCGGGACAAAATTTCTCTAACGGGGGGAGAGTGTGACATTTCATCATTTGTTGCGAGGTAATTTCCTAAATTCATGAATTAATCATTTTAATTAATCAAATTATGATTGAATATGTATATACATGTGAATCTATGTATATATGTAATGAAATTACAAGAAGAAACAAACTACAAAAGACATTACGCATAATTGCCGAATTACGCGAAATTTCTAGAATAATGATCAAAAATCAAATTCAAGGTTTCAAAACTAAATTAATGTCAATTATATGATGAATTGAAGTAAAATAATTGACAACATAACTTAATCAAAGATTCCTAAGTTCAATAAGTCAAACTACGAAAATTTATAAAAAGGCAATTCAGCATGAGTAATTGACAAATTCATGACAACCCGAACTTCTTAATAACATTATAATCTTAATTGGATGTAATTAGAAGCATAACAATGATGGTTCATCATTATTAGCAATTCCTGAAGTTATACGTTAAAAGCTGAACAAACGATTGCGAAAATGGCAAAATCAAGCAAACCCTTTGATCTATTCCATATCTATCTTATACAATCTGGTTAATACCAGATAATTATGAACAAAAATAGCTGCCAAACTTGGAAGACAAGGCTTAGGCCATATAAAGCCAAAAAGTTGACCTCGGTCAACATTTCTACAACATTCTTTCTCTCCCAAACCCTGCAATTCGACTAAGCTCCTCTCCATCATCTTCTGGAGCATCCAACACACTTTAAACATCATTTCCAAGCATTTCCAACTGGTAAGTAGGACCAAAATCAATTAGAACAAAGAATCAAACTTCAAAAGTTGGATTTTTGTGATTTTTCAAGCAAATCCTTCACCAAGTAAGTTTAAAACTCAATTCTTGGTTCTAATAGCTTCATATGAGTTAAACAAACATGTTGAAATGATTTGTGAAGTTTGAAAATCATCAGAATTCAAAAATCCATTAAAAGAGTATTTTTGTTCAAAAATCAGACTCGATTTTGCGAAGCATTTCGCAATCTGGTGATCTAATTTTTATTTAACTACTGATTAAAACTTTGGTTTAATACAGGATTCAGTTTTTTGCATTGATTTTCAATACGAAAACATATTTTTAATCAATTTCGCATTCCGAACTCGATTTTGCAAACCATTTCTCAATCCGGTGATCCGATTTTTATCTGACTACTGATAAAAACTCCAGTGTTTAAGATTTAGTTTTTGCATTGGTTTTCAATATGAAAACATATTCTTGATCGATTTCGCATTCCGGACTCCATTTTGCAATCAATTTTGCAATCTGGCAACTTGATTTTGATCTGAAAGCCGATTAAGATTCTGGTTTTAACAACAATATACAATTTTCATCAATTCACAATTAAACGATTATCAGAATTCAATTACTAATCAAAATCAACGATTTTGACATTACAAATTAACTAATAATCATATTACGTTGATTCTGAATAAATACCTAATTCAGAACCAATATGATGAATCGGTTTTACATTATCCTTGATATTTAACATTAAGGATGTTCTGGTAATTCAAATTAGACACAAAGAACTTATAGAACCTTAATGATATGTAGAATTCACTTGAGACTTTGTGTAACACTTCAATAACATCGGTGAGTTTCATAGTTCCTTTTTAATGTTTTGTTTTCTAAAACTCTGGGATTTTATTACAACATCAATATACTTACGTATTTCACTTACAGTGGCATACTTATGTGATTTCATTACCCATGTTCAAATCTTTGGATTTCTAAAACTCGGGTTTGTATTACAGTTGCCTTATGGTTACATTATTCAATTACAATGATATGCTTACATGTTGCTTGTTGATTTCAACTCTTGTTTGATGATTACATGAAAATGGTACCATGTTATCGTAAATGTCCTCACATAACAACTGTAACCAGTAAACTCATGAATGAGCGGGATGATAACAATGATAGTACTATCGGGTTGATAACCCCATTCACGAGAAGATAGCATTTACCCTGATGTGAATGCATGTAACCATTTATTACATTACAAGATAACAACTTAATGCAACGATAGACATTTAAGGCTAAGGCATTACTGATTAGTCACATAAGCTTTGGTTATGGGTTTTCATGGTGAATCATATTCATAAAGTTGTGTATGCCGAAGATATTCATCATATCATAGCATATCATATCAAGTTATCATATCTATGAACTCGCCAGCATTCTTGCTGATCATTTAAATTACAAAACCTTTTTCACGAAAAAGGTAATAAGTATGAAGGTGAGGATGCACAACCAAAAGACATGTTTAGTAACTTATAACTGCTTAATGTTGTTTAAGAATGTTGGAACTTGATGTGTAATATTCTAATTACAATGTAATATATATATATATATATAGTGTATGGTTTGTCATGGATGTATGATACCATTATAACAATCAGTCAAACCCATCTCTAAGACTTCACCATCAAGCTTCCGCGACACATTAGATCAATTACTGATTTCATATGTCATTCGATGACTATATCAGGTAAAGTGAGAGATAGAGCTGTGACAAGGGGTTATTTTGTACTATTTTGGTTTGGAAATGTCAAGTAATGAATTTGGGGGTAAGACCTTTTGATGGTCAAATCGTTATTGAATATTATTCCATAATTCAATTGGGTCATCGATGATGGTATTTTCTCTCTTTGTATCTTCATGGAGGTGATGATGAATGAATATTATGACTTTTGATTTGTCTTGTAGGGAAGTCTCATTGTTGTCAATGATTGTATCCCTTAAGTTTTGCTATAAGATGAATTTGAACTTTAAGAGTCCATAATCAGAAGTTTTGTCAAGAGATGTCAAGTGCGGTGAATTCAGGTTTTGAGAGGCTTGATATTGTATCCACAAGGAAAAATACATATATTTAAAAGCAAACCTTCATATCAAATGTATGTTTTAGAACTTTAAGTTATCATTCGTTAGAACTGCGAGTTCAATAATGAAAAATCGTTTATACAAACATTGACCATACATACTAATCCTAATTGGTTGCACACGTATACTTTCTAATCATTTCTAAAAAAACTATGGTAATTACAAATTTGAAAGGAATAGTATTTTTTTTTTCTAAAATCATATAAGACTTATATATTGCATTAAAAATATATAAATGGAAAAATAAAACTAACATAAAAATATCTTGGATATATCAATCACATATACTTGTTATATCCCTCTAGTTTAAACCAAATATTAAACCTAGAATCATGAAATTTATTTTTAAAAATATTTATTTATTTGAATAAGTAGTTTTTTTTTATATAAATTTTATTCGTGTAATGAAATGAGTCGGTGCCCACATATGAGCCATACATCATAACTAAGGGTGTGCATGGTGCAGTTTGATATGGTTATGACTATTTCCTTAACCAAAGCCTATACTTTGGTTAATTCTAAATCCACATCCATAACCATTGATCGATTAACCACCGGTTATGGTTCGGTTTCGGTTAATAATGAAATTGTTGAAAAACTAAGAAAGACTTGTAAATAAGTATGTGAATTAAAGATATATTGATAATAAAAAACTAAGTGAAGCTCGTATGACTTTGAAGTGACGTAGAATGAGTAAACAAAAAGTAAACACCATGCAAACACTAACTTATCTCCTAATATATTTAGTGTCACATATAACTCATACTATTTTTATCCACTAAAAAAATTATAGTTCACATTCTATACTTGACTTGTATCATAATTTATTGAAAAAAAACACATATACACACACCTAGAAATAGGGGTGTCACGGTCGGGTTCCAAACTGTGAAACCGCCCAAACCGTTCATCAGTTTGATTTCACGGTTGGTTTTTTTTCAAATATTCGGTCGATCGGCTTTAAAAGTTTAAAACCGTAATAAATGGCTTGGTTTACGGTTTTCATAAAAAACCGGACCAGGCCGTATATATGAGTGCATGCGTATATATAAATATAGATATACGTATATACACACAGATATATCGCTATATACATATACATATACATATACATATATATGCATGTATAGATGTTTATATATGTGTGTATGCCCATATTGAGTTATTGATTTATTCGTGATTTAAAAAAAATGCATATGTACTTGGTGTAAATAGTCTGTATTGATCTATAAAGGTTTGGTTAGATTCAATATTATTTTTAACGGGGTCAAAGTCCCAAACCGTAAACCACACCGGAACCAAACTGTTGATAACGGCTTAGTTTGGTTCGGTTTTTATTTTGAACGGTTTGGTTTTGGTTTTCATTATCAAAAAACGTTTTTGACGGTTCGGTTACGGTTACACTTAAAAACCGGACCGCGAACACCCCTACCTAGAAATAAGAAAAAGCCAAAGAGATAATAATATGTTCGGTTCGGTTAAAATCGATTAATGACTTGGCTTAACAAAAAACATAACCTAATGAGTCGGTTAATGACTTAACTATAACTGTTGTTTAAAATTTGGTTAGGTTAAAATCGGTTATGTTATACTATATTTTGTTGTCTCCAAAATTTTTAACGAGAAAATAGAAAGTAATCAACCGAAACGGAAACTTTAAAGAGAGGGATTCGAATAACTCGTACGGCCTTTTTTTTATTCCAAAAGATTGACTTTCTTTTTTGTTTTAAGTAAACTAGGTTTTTCCCCGCCGCGCGTTGCGGCGGGTTATCGCAGTGCAATCCCAATAATCGGTATTATATATCTGTTGCATAAACATAAGTTACATACCAAAATCAAATCTTTCATCACGAACTATATACTATTTTCTCATTAAAACATAAAATCATACCAAATCCATACAAATATGTTACGAAAAATAGAAAATATTACTCACAAAATCGTCCTCACCTGCAACCAATTGTTTGAATTAAAAAAAATCCTAAATCTCTAAGCAAACATCGATTTTTTATGAGAACAAATAAATCATCGTTACCTTTCCGAATACCACCGAAACTGTAGAAAGAGCCACGTTTTTTCACTATATATATGTATATGTATAGTATTCATTCTATTTAATATTATATATATATTATCACACCCCGAGCCGGCGGGGTTGGATCGAAGTCCCCGTCGGGCGGAAGGTTCTCGGGGCGCGATATCGTGAATGATAATCATAATGATCAGATTGTTTACATAGCATCAATGTTAAGAATAACTAAAGCACAATCAACATTAAACTAGGATTACAAAGTTAAATTACAATATCAATGTTCAGTAATTTAACCCAGTAAACCTATCAAAAGAATCAAAGTTTTCTATCTTGTAATCTGTTCAAGACATCCAAAAGTGATTCGTATGAGTAACAAAATATGTGCTTCCAAAATCAACTAGGTCCTCTATCTAGGCCGCCTAGTAAGAAATCCAAGAGTCTTAGCTTCAACCTGTTCATCACGTGAGTAAGCATGTAAGAAAAACATAGTCAACACAATGGTTGGTGAGTTCATAAAGTTTATAAGTTTAAAAATAGCTTTAGCAAACCTCTTTCGGTAAAACCTTAACCTCATTAACTCTACATGTAATATCCAAACCGGTATGCTTATATATAGGGCATACCCCTGAGTCGAGCCTACAACCCGCCCAGACGCCGTTCCACCACATACTAATCAGCATATGACACTGTTGTTAATAATAATTAAGCATTTTACCTACCGTTCAAACCATTCCTCGTCATAGCTTTAGTTTACTGTTTCAAAGTTTACAAGTGTATAGCATTCATAAGTATTAGCCTCAAAGTAAGTTTAACAAGCATCAAAGTTCACACGCACATAGTTTCGCTTTCACTAATCTCAAGCGTGAGTACAAGCCCTGCTATAGCAGAAGTTTAGCAATTACGTAGCTCACGGATAGATACAAGCCCTGCTCTAGCAGAAGTTTAGCCATTACGTATCTCCTGAATTAGTTAAGCCTAGTCTAGCAATTACGTGTCTCCTATACAAGATACAAGCCCTGCTCTAGCAGAAGTTTAGCAATTACGTATCTCATACATAGACACAAGCCATGCATACACAAACAATCCAGCAATTACATATCTCATATAAGCAGACAAAAGCCCTGCTATAGCAGAAGTTTAGCAATTACATGTCTCTTATATAGATAATAGCTTAGCCTCATCATAGTTTAGCTTTCACGTATCTCAATACATGGGTACAAGCCCTGCTATAGCAGAAGTTTAGCAATTACGTAGCCCATGATTAGATACAAGCTTAGCATTTCGCACGCAATCATAGTTTCCAAGCATATAGTTTCAAGCATTAGCATATAGTTCAACTACTAAATTCATAGTTTAAGCATCAAGTATGTAGTTTAAGCCTCTGGTTTGTAGCATAAGCATCAAGCCTCAAGTTTAAGCATTTAGTTCATAGCATAAGACTCAAGCATCAAGTTCAAGCATCTCGTTTCAAGCATAAGCATTAAGCGTCAAGTTTAAGCATCTAGTTTGTAGAATAAGCATCAAGCACATAGTTTCTCAAAGTATACTAGTTTCCAAGTATAAACCTTGCTGTAAGCATCATAGTTATGTTTAAAAGCATTAAATAACATTTCAATAAATTATTAAAATGTTTAACATGCTTCTCAGTCCCAAAGTAAAACAAATAAGTTTGAAAAGGGACAAATGAACTCACCTTGTGTTTGTTGTGGTTGACTAAGTATAACAAGAATACGCGTTCTCGCTGTCTGTACTTATGATGAATGTTCACGCTCCTGTATTGATTTTATAGTGTTTATAGCTTATAAGCATTGGTTTGTAGAATTTAGCATGCATGTCGATGTTAGTGTTAGCCCTAAAGTTGCCTAACACTAGTAAGTCACGGACATTATTCGGCTCTCTTTTGTTCTTGCAAATTCAAGATCTTTAAAATGCTAGGTTTACTAGTTGTATCACATGGATCTTTGCAAGTATACTTAAATATTTATTTAGTTTTATAAAGGAATCCCATGTAATTCTTGTTCATCGTTTTAATGTGTTAGGTAATTTCCTAGTCAAGTGGCCGAATATAAGTTTGCCATCATGACCAACTAGATGGGATTATTGGGCCGGTTAAGACTATGTGTGGGCCTCGAGTGTTAATGGGCCGAACCAAGTCACATGTGTCTTATATGTGTCGCGGGCCAAAAGTCTTTGGGCCTAGAAGTAATTAAGCCTGTTGGATCTTAATTTGGACCGAGGGGATTTGGGCCAAGTTAAACCATTTGGGCCGTGGCTATAATCCCTTGGGGTTATTGGGCTTCATGTAAACGTTGATCTGGGACACCCTTGATGGGTCGCAGCCTTTGGAGTCATCCCGATCTTTTGGGATATAGCCACCATCAGCGAACCTTGGGGATTCCATAGATTCGGCGGTCATGCATGGGGAAAGGTTCGGCATCATGGTTCGATAGGCTAGGGTTCGCCTACCTGATGAGGGTTCGGTGATCAAGTAAGTTCGGTAGGTGCCTGAAGGTTCGTGAGTAATGATGTGTATAGGTTCGGCAATGGTGAGGTAGCTCATAGGTTCGACAGCCAATGAAGGGTTCATTGGAATTGGTTCGTGACTAGCCAAGGGTTCGGCCAGCTTACTGGTTCGCAGCAATAGGTTCGGCCCTCTTAGCAAGGTTCGGCTATTCCCATGCCGACCCAGCATGGGTTCAGCCGAGTTCAAGGGTTCGTTGCTGGAGGTAGGTTCGGCTGCATGAGGTACGTTCGGCTGACAGATTGGCTAGGTTCGCGGCAGTAGGGGTTGGTTACAACTCAGGTTCACCTGATGTGATGGCAACAAGGTTCGGCTCCCATGCATAGTTCGTCGACTAGAGAAGGTTCGGGAACCAGGATTCGGCTACCACCACCTTCACCGAACCCTGTGAATTTCTTCATCACCATCAGACCGAACCTTGTTCTGGTCATCCCCATGATGCGGCGCCGTGTAGATGAGCCACTAATGGTGTAGGATGCGTGGGGTTTAGGGTTTTAACCGGGTGTGTGTGTGTGGTCGAACAAAGGGTTATAAAACCCTAATTTCCAAACTTTCTTTCATCATTACCTCGAAAATGGATGGGCAATCTTCCAGATCCGTTGTACTTCTTGATAGAGGAGGTCAAGAGCTTCAATTGGACACCAAGAACACCAAAATTCACTAAGAAATGAGAGAGATCTTGATGTTTGAAGGTGTGAATTCTTAGAGAGAGTGACGGGTAGAAAGTTCTAGAGAGAGAGAGGGTTTGTGAAGAATGAGAAAAATAGTCTCATTCAAGGTTTATATACCTCGGGGTTGTTCGGGTTCGTTTCGATTGATCGGTTCGCGTTTGCGTCGCGTTTCCGGTTCGTTACGCGCGTTTCCCGTATTTTGAATAAGAAGGTTTATTTTAGGATGTTTTAAAATACGATTATTACTAGAATCATTTTACATATCGTTGTATTAAATTATTTGTCGAATTATATCATTTTTAAGTGTTTCGTAAATTTGTTCGCGAATTAATAAAATAGTTTCGTTTAAATTTATTTATGATGAGTTTCAAAATTGTAAAATAGGAAATATTTTATTTCCTTAAGTTTATGATCGTTCATATCGTTTTTCATGTTCGTTTTCGTTTCGTCAGAACGCGTCGCCATCGCGCATATTCATTCGAATCGTCATTCGAACGAACATGACGATGGTTTGGCTTTCCAACTTTTGTTTTCTACTTTTCAGTCATTATTTCAGAACGTTAAACTCTCAGAATCATTCGTACAAATCGTCACCTATACGAATAATTCTTCGGTTTAGCATTCCGTTATAACAACTGTTATAGTTTCATTCTATTTAACCTCACATACGTTTATACACCATAGTATCAAATCAAGTATCTGTGTTTCCATACTGTGTTGTCTGATATGTTTCTAATTGTTAAACCCTAAGGTTTTAGTCAGATTTCAGACAATCGCATAATAGTTTCATATTAATCATAATGTACTAATAGCATAAACATAGTTTCACGTAATGTGTACCTGAGTTACTGTACGAGTTACTGTTGCGATCACTGTTCCGGCACGCGTTCGGCACTGATGTTATATATATATATATATATATATATATATATATATTTACTATTTGAATATAATATATATATTTAATCTATATATTTTTTGTTGCATATTAATAAATATATAATACCAAATATGAAATTACACATTTACCCATTTACTATTCATTAGCTTTGTTTTTTAATATATACTAGGAATATCCGGCCGCGCGTTGCGGTGGGAAATCCCGGTTTAGTTGATGGTGAGAGGTCCTATTTTTGGGATCACACTATGATTCAAACTAAAACCCTATCGTTGAAACAAACATTTATGAGGTTGTTAGCACAATTTAGAGCAGAAAGGATGCGGCTCATCCACAAGCGTTGCAAGATGGTAAACAGTAAGGGATACCTAAGTAAAATAATGAACGAACTCTGCAAACAAATTCGCATACAATTTCTACCCTATGCTAGTAATAGCAAGCAAGAAGCCATGCACAAAAATATCTGGCACAAGCATAACTATTGTTCAAGAGACCTTGTAGCTCCTATCATGAATAACATTCCCCAAATTAAGAACGAATAGTTTGATTCCATTGGCGTCCACTACTTCCGCAAAAGCTTATGAACAATGTAAATATATGATGTGACAACTAGTACCGGACCGGCCGGCAAGCCCGTACGGTGCGTGTACTTTCAACAGTAACTACGTGTGATTTCATGTGTATACACAGTATTTGTACAAACAGAATTCAGATTTACAAGAAACAGTTGTATGTATTTTTGTGTAAACTTAAATACTGTAAGTACAACACTCAATTTAGACATTAGTTGTGTGTATTTAAGTGAAAACCTAAGTACAGTTAACACAACTAAACATGAGAAACAACGATGTTCAAGCGAATGACAAAAACAAATCGGTTGCGATATGATATCCATAGATGACATGAATCAGATGGCCGACAATTCAATGTGAAAACAATGTGATAACAGGATGTTTAGTTGAGTCCGACAGTGAGGAAACACAATTAAAACAATAATTCGGTGTTGTTTCAGAATAACGAACTGACAATGTGTTTGCGTGGGTGACGATTCACACAAACATATATGTGAGTTTAACGTCCTGAAATGATGACTGGAAAGTAGAAAACAAAAGTCGATATATTTCTCAATCGCCCTTTCCAAGTGTCTTGGGATTGCTCCCGTAGACTGTATCCTGAATCTGTACCGGCAGTCCGCCGATATATTTCTCAATCGCCCTTTCCAAGGGTGTCACCATGTGAGGTACCAGTAAGCTATACTCATGGAATTGAGTATTGTAGAGGACATTCTCGCCACTATCTTGTTTGAGTTCCCAGAACTCAGTCTCCAGTTTCCTCATCTCGCTTCGAGGACAGAATTCAGTGGTCATCAAGTTCTTGACCTCAGTCCACGTCAGTGCGAGTGCCGCATCCACTCCCCTAGTTCGCTTTTCCCCATTCCACCAAGTCAGTGCTCTCTTTTGGAAAACACTGGTGGCATAGCGGACTTTCAGATTCTCGGGACATTCGCTGTTGATGAAGGTGTTCTCCATACTCTCGAACCACTGCAGCAGACCAGTGGCCGACTCAGCACCCGTGAATTTCAGGGGGTTGCAGGAATTGAAGTGTTTGAATGTGCAAGTTGTCTGGTTTGCACCACCTATGTTCTGATTGATATTCTGGTTAGCCTGAGTCAGTTGGCTCACCAATCCAGAAATAAGTGTGGCTAACTCTTGTATGCCGGAGTTGGCATTACCGTTGTTAGCATCCCCACTGTTTGAGTCATCTTCGTTGTGACGGTGAGGCGGCATGTTTCTGAGAAATTAGAAACATGTTACTACCGTTTACAACGTAAGTCATACAAACAATGGTCAATTGAGTTTATTTTAAACAGTTAGGATTACATATAGGAACTATATTTATTTCCTATCTGTTATTTAAACTCATAATGTCTATAAATTTGCCTAGTATTATTCTAAGTGTCCTAGTTGGTCATAACTAGTGTTAGCTAACTATTCCTAGGTCCTATACATTCCTCACCCTATACTAACACTGACAACCTCCCAATGCAATGCAACAAGCTTATATATAGGGCATATGCAGAGGTAGATCGCAATCTCCCCTACACCGTCCCACCACCGTTCCATTGCACCACGATTATGCCCTTGTTAGCATTTAGGGTGTGTTACGTATCTTACCAAAACCTCACTTCACTACCCTTATCCTTGGTAGGATAATTTTGAGTGAAGTGGTCTCTAGTTCCCTTGGGCAATTAGGTTCGCCTAATGTCTAAGTTCACCTGACATGTAGGTTTACCTATTTCTAAGTTCACCTAATGTCTAAGTTCACCTGACATTAAGTTTCCCCCAATTGTCTAAGTTCACTAAAGTCCATGTCAATCCCAATGTCAATAATCATCAATGAGGGCTCATATCATCACAAAGTGCTCTTATTGTCACTAAGTGTTCTTATCCTCCCTATAGTTTATTCTCATCAAGTGTCCATACCATCACTAAGTGTTAGTATCATCACTATGCGTTTATATTATCATCAAGTGTCTATATCATCACCCAAGTCCATATTCCATCACAAATCGCTCATATCGTTTGTTAATCCTATGCACCCTACGTGTCCAATCAGTGTGTTTCATAAGTGAATTTATAAGTATTTATCAAGTGTGATCATTCAAGAGTCAATCCCAGTCAATCCATCAAACATATCATCAACAGTCCACAATCATATCCTCTCAAACCCTCCTAGTAAGGTCCTAATAATATCCTAAGTTCCTGACACTGACAGACCCCCGATATACTTCAAATGGTATATGTATAGGGCATATGCAAGAGTAGGTCGCAACCTCCCTTACACCGTCCCACCACCTTTGTAGTATACCACGAGTGTGTCCTTGTCTGGTGATCACAAGATCTAACAGATAATTCCTAAAGAAAATAAATTTCTAAGCAGTTAAGTTCCTGAGCAGATAAGTGTCCCAAACGGGTAGTTCCCTTATTCCTCAATACTGACATCCACCCGATGTACTGTAAATGGTATATGTATAGGGCATATGATAAGGGTAGGTCGCAACCGCCCAAACCACCGTCCCACCACCTTTACAATACACCACGAGTATGTCCTTATCGAGTCATTAGGGCACATGTAAGCAAGAAATTAGTAGCAGCATATATATTCAAATGTATAACAGGAGTTCAGTTAACATGTAATAAACACATAAGCATGAAATCCTGAATATACTAACTAGTGTATGAAATTAATTCATACTAGGGTATCCTACGGTTATAGACTAGGTCAACCATTTCTAGTAACCTAATTCCCTATAACCCAGGCTCTGATACCAATCTGTAACACCCCGACCGACGGCGGAATCATCGGGATGCCACGAGGGATGTGTAGATTGTTCAAAAGCTCGTGGGCATCTAAATCAAATCATCATATATCATTTAATCAACCAAAATAATTACACAAAAATCATGTTCATCATGAATCAATTACATCAAATACACAAAAGATTTAGTTAAACTAACTAAACTCTAATCGCCAGAAATTTAGTTAACTAACTAAGTCCAAGAATCCTATATGATGATGATGTTCAAAATAGAAGAGATCATCCTCTTCATCCTACTTGTCTCCATCACCTGAAACATGTAAGAAAATCAAGTGTCAACTACAAAAGTAGTTGGTGAGTAATCATAAGTTTTTATACTCAAAAATGTTTTAGAAAAATGAGTTTAAAAGTTGGTGTTTTAAAATAGTTTAATAAAATGCTTTGTTTAAAACGAGTGTAAGACTTATGATTTCCTTGAGAAAATCCATATGAATACCTGTATGAGATAATCCAACACACATCCATCCATTCAACAACCAAACACATACACAATCACATAATCACATAATCAATCAGTTATAATCAATCTCAAATAATCATAATCAAACATAGATAATCAATCCACAAACAAATCAACCAATCACATCATTTATATTCTCCAATAATGTTCGTGACTATACATGATCATTCTGTAATTAACATAAGTTAAATACATGATTCATGGAGTGGTCGCTAACCACGTGACAATACATGAATCCAAAGCAGTTAACCGAAGTCAAAAGCAATGATTCACGGATGTGGAACTCATCCACGTGACAATACACAATATCAAAGCAATTAACCGAAGTTAAAAGCGATGACTCTCGGGGTTTGTGACAATACTTGTAATCCTTGTTATTGACCGAAGTCAATAACGAGGTTTACATGGATATAAAATAATAAGAGACTATCCATAATAAATGATAATTTTATATCGTGAATATCATATTGATAAACAGGTATTAACCTTGAGTCATCAAAACAATATTTGAATTTGGTATACATGCTTCACCTCCGAGTTTTAAAACAAAACAGTTTAAAAGAAAGGAAGGTTATGAGAACTCACCTGTAGTCCTTAGATTCAATGTTTTAGAAGTATGCGCGCTCGCGTAAATAAATCTCAAGATCCACTCAATTATCTGTAATTATATTTCATTTCACACTCATAAGCATATGGCTTCATTTCAAATTAGTATCCATTTAAATCCTTACGTGTTTAGTTACTTAATTTGTTTACTCTAAGTTAACTTGCAACACCTAAGGCGTATAGATGATCATTTTGTAACATGTGAATTAAACTTGTTAATTTATATCATCTAGAGTTGATAATTACTTGGAGCTTATATCTTCACTTTTCATAATGAAGTGTATTAGAATATTATTCTTATTCATACACATCCTTGTTTATGCATGCATGAGTAATTAGGTCAACTACCTTAGTTTGATTTATTACATAAAAAAAATATTCAATTTAAGTTAAAGAGAGTTATAATTGAATCACTCTCATGTTTTCACCCCAATGATATCAAGAAAAGGTGGTACTCTAATTCCCCATGCATGCATGGGTATACATATGTGTGTATACGTATACCTATTTAACTATAACTCTTGTTAACCCTTAATCCCATTTGTTAAACAAGATTTTGCTTAGTTTAATCCTAAGGGCAGCGAACCTATTGGGTCAAGACCATGGGTTCGGCCAACTTAGATTAGGGTTCGGCAGCTACCCCCACAAGGCTCGTTGGCCAAGCTGTTCGGCCCACTAAGGTTCGTGGCTACAGGCTCGTGGCTAGAGAAGGAAGAGGGTTCGGCTGCCGAAGCCATTGGTTCGCCATCCCTAATGGTTCGTGGGTCACTAGGGTTCGTGAGGAGGGTTCGACATGAACAAGGGTTCGCCCAGAAAGGTTTCATGGCCCATGGTTCGCCACTAAGGCGGGTTCGTGAAGAGGTGCATGGTTCGGCTAAGCCACCAAGGTTCGGGGTCCCTAGGGTTCGCCACCCTAGGGTTCGCTGGTCCAGTAGGAGGGTTCGGCCGGGGCTATGTGATGGCTGAAGGTTCGCCACCCCCTTCTGTGGGAACAGGTTCGTTCACCTGCACATCGAACTCAACAGCCATGGCGGTTCATCCCCAATCCTCATCAAGTTCCTGCGATTTCATAACTACACATGGTATCCTACATTTCCTATAACTCATATTAGGGTTTTATAACTAATTTAGATCTATTTTAACAATGATAAATTATGTGTTCGTGATCTACAATCAAACCGAAAAGAGCATTCCAGATTTACCTCAAAATCGCGAACCAACTCTAGATCTTCTTGTACTTTCTCGTACTCCTTGCTCTTGTGGTCGTTTAGGCTCAAGAATCACGTGATTCCGTCAAGAAACGAGCTCGCAATCGTAGAGAGAAGTTGGGTCTTGTGAAGGTGACGAAAATAGAGGAGTAGAGAGAGAGAGTGATTTGGTGAAATGAAGAAGAAGGAAAGAAAACTCTTTCTTATAACGCGTGTTATTACCCCGAGTCCGGTCTCGTTTTTAACGCGATACAATAAAATAAATGGTCGATTATGCTCGGTTTTCTAACGTAACATATTTAAAACAATAATTCATTTTAAATAAATTAGTTTTGTTTAACTAAAATAAGCTTAAATAAATTGTCTCGTAAATCGATTTCGTTTCGTTTTCGTTAAATAATTATTTAAATAACTTAATTTATTCGAAAACCCTTTTTAGGTTGTGATTCCTAATAAATGTTTTAAGTAATTATTAAATTAAACATCGTTAAATAATATTTAATTATCTCGTCGAAACACGTTACTCGCGTATGGATTCGTAGAGATCGTCACCTTTGCGAATCCAACGCTCGTATCGTATTTCGATTCGAATTACTATTTATGAAATATCGTTTCAGTATATTATTCTTAATAATTATATTCGTGTGAATCGTCACCCACGCGAATACATTATTAAGTTAATATTTCTGAATTAATATTCTCGTTTAAATGATATCCGTAACCTCACTTCGCGTAATTAATTTCCATTATTAATTAACTTTAATATTATCATTCCCAAACCAAGACCCACTAAACTAAGTCACTGACACATCCATGATAGACCGAAATATGCATATGTATAGGGCATATGCAGAGGTAGATCGCAACCTCCCCTACACCGTCCCACCGCTATTTCGATAAACCATGACCATGTGTCCTTAACTACGTTTAGCAACCAGACTATAACAAACTCCCAGTTCCATCCCAAATCCATTCTCATTCCAAACCAATAATTCATAATCATCAGTAATAGCACTGCGATAAACTCTCTGGTTCTGTTTAGTTGGGTTACAACTAAACTTCCCATGGTTTACGCGTATCATATATTATAACATGCATACCAGAAATAGAGATGATATCAATAATGACAATCAATAATTCATAATCATTAATAAATAATAAATCTCTGGTCGTAACAGTACAATCGTACGGATGTACGGATGTACGGACAACCGGAAGTACAGTGATGTTACAGTCTCCCCTAGTTAAAGGAATTTCGTCCCGAAATTCAACTTGGAGTGACCGTAGTAAATAATTGTGGGTACTTAAGCTTCATCTGATCTTCCCGCTCCCATGTGAATTCTGGACCCCGCTTCGATTCCCAACGTACTTTGACAATTGGAATTCTACTGCGTTTGAGCTGTTTAACCTCACGATCCATTATCTCCACTGGTTTTTCAACAAAATGCATGGTATCATCGATGCGTATGTCATCGAGTGGTACCTGAAGATCCTGATCAGCTAAGCACTTTCTCAGATTGGACACGTGAAACGTCGGGTGCACATTACTAAGTTCAGGAGGAAGTTCTAATTTGTAAGCAACCTTCCTGATCCGTTCAAGGATCTTAAAAGGGCCAACGTATCGTGGAGCAAGCTTCCCCTTCTTTCCGAATCGCACAACGCCCTTCCAAGGCGATACTTTAAGCAATACCATATCTCCCACTTCAAACTCTAAAGGTTTTCTCCGTTTATCCGCGTAACTCTTCTGTCGACTGCGAGCAGCTAACAGATTGTCACGGATCTGGCGGATCTTGTCAGTCGTTTCTTGAATAATCTCAGGGCCCGTAATCTGCGAATCGCCGACTTCAGTCCAACAAATAGGTGACCGACATTTCCTGCCATAAAGAGCTTCAAACGGTGCCATACCAATGCTCGCGTGATAACTGTTGTTATACGAGAACTCAACCAATGGTAGATGGCTATCCCAATTGCCACCGAAATCGATGACACAAGCTCTCAACATGTCTTCCAATGTTTGAATCGTTCGCTCCGTTTGACCATCCGTTTGAGGATGATAAGCAGTGCTAAGATCCAGTCTTGTTCCAAAGGCTTCATGAAGTGATTCCCAAAATCGTGCCGTGAAACGAGCATCACGGTCCGATATTATGCTTAAGGGAATACCATGTCGGCTAATGATCTCATCAATGTAGATACGAGCTAACTTCCGCACAGGGTAAGTTTCGCGTATCGGTAAGAAATGAGCCGACTTGGTCAATCTGTCAACAATTACCCAGATACTATCTTTACCGTTCGCGGTCCGTGGGAGTTTAGTAATGAAATCCATGGAGATATTCTCCCACTTCCACATTGGTATTTCAGGTTGTATTAACAATCCAGAAGGTCGCTGGTGTTCTGCCTTGACTTTGGCATAGTTAAGGCACTTAGATACATACTCAGC
Organism: Mikania micrantha; assembly: GCA_009363875.1. NCBI lineage: Eukaryota > Viridiplantae > Streptophyta > Magnoliopsida > Asterales > Asteraceae > Mikania > Mikania micrantha. The sequence continues at coordinate 42,158 of SZYD01000852.1, read as the reverse complement.
AATGTCCTTCTTCATTCCAGGCCACCAGTACAAGCCCCGAAGGTCTTGATACATCTTGTCAGCACCCGGATGGATTGAATATCGAGACTTATGAGCTTCATCCATAATCATCATTCTAAGATCACCCCTGTTCGGTATCCACAACCGATTTAAATAATACATCAGACCGTCATCCTTCGTTTCCAATAGTATTTCAGCCCCGCAAGACATCTCATTTTTCAGATTATCCTGAGCTAATGAGAGTTGTTGGGTTGTGAGAACATCATTACGGAGATTAGTGTGCACTCGGACACTATGGATCTGAACTTGACTCTTGCGACTAAGCGCGTCTGCTACTACATTCGCTTTCCCAGGATGATAGCGAATTTCACAGTCATAATCATTTAACAGTTCAACCCATCTCCGTTGTCTCATATTAAGTTCTTTCTGATTGAGAATATGTTGCAAGCTTTTATGATCAGTGAACACTACACACTTAGTGCCATAAAGATAGTGTCTCCATATCTTCAAGGCAAACACGACTGCACCAAGTTCCAAGTCGTGTGTGGTGTAGTTCTTTTCGTGAATCTTCAGTTGTCTTGATGCATAAGCCACAACCTTTCCCCGTTGCATGAGAACACAACCGAGACCTAGGTTGGATGCATCACAATAAACCACAAAATCATCATTTCCGTCAGGCAATGTCAAAACGGGAGCATCACAAAGTTTCTGCTTCAGAGTCTGAAATGCCTCTTCTTGCTTTGGTCCCCACTCATATGGTTTGTTCTTTTGAGTCAAAGAAGTAAGTGGGACAGCAATCCTGGAGAAATTCGAAATGAACCGCCGATAGTAACCGGCAAGTCCGAGAAATGATCGAATCTCAGTCGGTGTCTTCGGTGTACTCCAGTTCTTCACTGCATCAATCTTTGCAGGATCCACGTGAACACCGTATTCGTTGACTATGTGTCCCAGAAATTGAACTTCCTTAAGCCAAAATTCACATTTGGAGAATTTGGCATACAGTCGCTCTTCTCTTAGGATCTCCAAAACCAACTTAAGGTGTTTCTCGTGTTCTTCCTTGGTCTTTGAGTAGATCAGAATATCGTCAATGAATACAATCACAAATTTATCCAAGTATGGCCTGCAAACACGGTTCATGAGGTCCATGAAAACCGCAGGTGCATTGGTAAGGCCGAAGGCATTACCAGAAATTCATAATGGCCATATCTTGTTCTGAATGCAGTCTTGGGAATATCATCATCATGTACGCGAAGCTGATGATACCCAGACCTAAGATCGATCTTTGAAAACCATGCCGAGCCTTGAAGCTGATCAAAGAGATCATCGATGCGCGGCAGTGGATATCGATTCTTAATAGTCAACTTGTTCAATTCGCGGTAATCGATGCACATCCGGAATGACCCGTCCTTTTTCTTGACAAACATGACCGGTGCACCCCATGGCGAATGGCTCGGGCGAATAAATCCTTTGTCGGTAAGTTCTTGCAGTTGACTCGCCAATTCTTGCAACTCCGAAGGCGCAAGTCTATAAGGAGCTTTGGCGACTGGGTTCGCACCAGGAACTAAGTCGATTCGGAACTCAACTTGACGTTCTGGTGGAAGACCCGGCAAATCATCTGGAAATACTTCTGGAAAATCTCGTATCACTGGAACATCTTCAATCTTCTTTCCTTTCTCTTTCTTCTTCACAATGTGAGCTAGAAATGCTATACATTTCTTTCTAAGGTACTTGTGTGCTTTAGTGCAAGACATTAGCTTAAGACCTTTACTAGCAGTTTCTCCAAATATTCTCAAAGTTTCACCCGAAGGTAAGGGAATACGAATGTACTTTTCATGGCATACAATCTCCGCTTTGTGGGTGGCTAACCAGTCCATGCCTATGATAACATCAAAGCTACCAAGATGCATAGGTATGAGATCAATTGGGAAAACGTGATCATTTAAGTTCACCGTACATCCAACAATAATAGTGTCAATATCAATAGTGTTTCCGTCAGCCACCTCCACATTGAACGGTTTATCTAAGTATGTACGTGTTCTACCAAGCAAGCATTCAAAATCAAATGAAACGAAACTCCTATCAGCACCAGAATCAAATAAGACAGATGCATAAGAGTTGTTGATCAGAAATGTACCGTTGACCACATCCTGGTTGGCTTGAGCAGCTGGAGCATTCAATTGAAAAGCCCGGCCTCTTGCCACCCTTTGATTATTCCTGGTCAACTTTGGGCATTGATTCCTGAAGTGACCCACTTCACCACACTCATAACAGGCTCTTGCCTGTGCTTGAGGTACTTGACGAACGGGTACAGCTGGAATAGGTTGTGCATGTGGAGCAGGCAGTGCAAGCGGTGCTTGTTGCATCCTTTGTGCTTGCGGTGCACTCCGACAGACATTAGCAAAATGACCAAACTTGCCGCAGTTGTTGCAGACGCGACAAGGCAAGTTCGGTGCGTGCTGATAACGGCAGGTATTACACTGAGGAGTGTTCCCAGTGAAATTCCTGGCAGTTGAGTTGTTGGATGACTGCTGCGCAGACTTAGCAGCAGGAGCAGTGACCATAAAGTTTCTGGTCTTTCTCTTCTTGTTGCTGCTTTTGGATGAACTAGCAGCTTCAGACTTGACTTCAGTTTTGACTTCCTTTGTAGCAGTCTTGGTGTCAGTCTTCTTGTATCCTTTCCGAGTAAGTGTTCCATTCTTCACGTGATTATCAGTAAGAGTTGCAGATAATCGGATGGCAGCCTCAAGTGTCTTGGGATTGCTCCCGTAGACTGTATCCTGAATCTGTACCGGCAGTCCGCCGATATATTTCTCAATCGCCCTTTCCAAGGGTGTCACCATGTGAGGTACCAGTAAGCTATACTCATGGAATTGAGTATTGTAGAGGACATTCTCGCCACTATCTTGTTTGAGTTCCCAGAACTCAGTCTCCAGTTTCCTCATCTCGCTTCGAGGACAGAATTCAGTGGTCATCAAGTTCTTGACCTCAGTCCACGTCAGTGCGAGTGCCGCATCCACTCCCCTAGTTCGCTTTTCCCCATTCCACCAAGTCAGTGCTCTCTTTTGGAAAACACTGGTGGCATAGCGGACTTTCAGATTCTCGGGACATTCGCTGTTGATGAAGGTGTTCTCCATACTCTCGAACCACTGCAGCAGACCAGTGGCCGACTCAGCACCCGTGAATTTCAGGGGGTTGCAGGAATTGAAGTGTTTGAATGTGCAAGTTGTCTGGTTTGCACCACCTCTGTTCTGATTGATATTCTGGTTAGCCTGAGTCAGTTGGCTCACCAATCCAGAAATAAGTGTGGCTAACTCTTGTATGCCGGAGTTGGCATTACCGTTGTTAGCATCCCCACTGTTTGAGTCATCTTCGTTGTGACGGCGAGGCGGCATGTTTCTGAGAAATTAGAAACATGTTACTACCGTTTACAACGTAAGTCATACAAACAATGGTCAATTGAGTTTATTTTAAACAGTTAGGATTACATATAGGAACTATATTTATTTCCTATCTGTTATTTAAACTCATAATGTCTATAAATTTGCCTAGTATTATTCTAAGTGTCCTAGTTGGTCATAACTAGTGTTAGCTAACTATTCCTAGGTCCTATACATTCCTCACCCTATACTAACACTGACAACCTCCCAATGCAATGCAACAAGCTTATATATAGGGCATATGTAGAGGTAGATCGCAATCTCCCCTACACCGTCCCACCACCGTTCCATTGCACCACGATTATGCCCTTGTTAGCATTTAGGGTGTGTTACGTATCTTACCAAAACCTCACTTCACTACCCTTATCCTTGGTAGGATAATTTTGAGTGAAGTGGTCTCTAGTTCCCTTGGGCAATTAGGTTCGCCTAATGTCTAAGTTCACCTGACATGTAGGTTTACCTATTTCTAAGTTCACCTAATGTCTAAGTTCACCTGACATTAAGTTTCCCCCAATTGTCTAAGTTCACTAAAGTCCATGTCAATCCCAATGTCAATAATCATCAATGAGGGCTCATATCATCACAAAGTGCTCTTATTGTCACTAAGTGTTCTTATCCTCCCTATAGTTTATTCTCATCAAGTGTCCATACCATCACTAAGTGTTAGTATCATCACTATGCGTTTATATTATCATCAAGTGTCTATATCATCACCCAAGTCCATATTCCATCACAAATCGCTCATATCGTTTGTTAATCCTATGCACCCTACGTGTCCAATCAGTGTGTTTCATAAGTGAATTTATAAGTATTTATCAAGTGTGATCATTCAAGAGTCAATCCCAGTCAATCCATCAAACATATCATCAACAGTCCACAATCATATCCTCTCAAACCCTCCTAGTAAGGTCCTAATAATATCCTAAGTTCCTGACACTGACAGACCCCCGATATACTTCAAATGGTATATGTATAGGGCATATGCAAGAGTAGGTCGCAACCTCCCTTACACCGTCCCACCACCTTTGTAGTATACCACGAGTGTGTCCTTGTCTGGTGATCACAAGATCTAACAGATAATTCCTAAAGCAAATAAATTTCTAAGCAGTTAAGTTCCTGAGCAGATAAGTGTCCCAAACGGGTAGTTCCCTTATTCCTCAATACTGACATCCACCCGATGTACTGTAAATGGTATATGTATAGGGCATATGATAAGGGTAGGTCGCAACCGCCCAAACCACCGTCCCACCACCTTTACAATACACCACGAGTATGTCCTTATCGAGTCATTAGGGCACATGTAAGCAAGAAATTAGTAGCAGCATATATATTCAAATGTATAACAGGAGTTCAGTTAACATGTAATAAACACATAAGCATGAAATCCTGAATATACTAACTAGTGTATGAAATTAATTCATACTAGGGTATCCTACGGTTATAGACTAGGTCAACCATTTCTAGTAACCTAATTCCCTATAACCCAGGCTCTGATACCAATCTGTAACACCCCGACCGACGGCGGAATCATCGGGATGCCACGAGGGATGTGTAGATTGTTCAAAAGCTCGTGGGCATCTAAATCAAATCATCATATATCATTTAATCAACCAAAATAATTACACAAAAATCATGTTCATCATGAATCAATTACATCAAATACACAAAAGATTTAGTTAAACTAACTAAACTCTAATCGCCAGAAATTTAGTTAACTAACTAAGTCCAAGAATCCTATATGATGATGATGTTCAAAATAGAAGAGATCATCCTCTTCATCCTACTTGTCTCCATCACCTGAAACATGTAAGAAAATCAAGTGTCAACTACAAAAGTAGTTGGTGAGTAATCATAAGTTTTTATACTCAAAAATGTTTTAGAAAAATGAGTTTAAAAGTTGGTGTTTTAAAATAGTTTAATAAAATGCTTTGTTTAAAACGAGTGTAAGACTTATGATTTCCTTGAGAAAATCCATATGAATACCTGTATGAGATAATCCAACACACATCCATCCATTCAACAACCAAACACATACACAATCACATAATCACATAATCAATCAGTTATAATCAATCTCAAATAATCATAATCAAACATAGATAATCAATCCACAAACAAATCAACCAATCACATCATTTATATTCTCCAATAATGTTCGTGACTATACATGATCATTCTGTAATTAACATAAGTTAAATACATGATTCATGGAGTGGTCGCTAACCACGTGACAATACATGAATCCAAAGCAGTTAACCGAAGTCAAAAGCAATGATTCACGGATGTGGAACTCATCCACGTGACAATACACAATATCAAAGCAATTAACCGAAGTTAAAAGCGATGACTCTCGGGGTTTGTGACAATACTTGTAATCCTTGTTATTGACCGAAGTCAATAACGAGGTTTACATGGATATAAAATAATAAGAGACTATCCATAATAAATGATAATTTTATATCGTGAATATCATATTGATAAACATGTATTAACCTTGAGTCATCAAAACAATATTTGAATTTGGTATACATGCTTCACCTCCGAGTTTTAAAACAAAACAGTTTAAAAGAAAGGAAGGTTATGAGAACTCACCTGTAGTCCTTAGATTCAATGTTTTAGAAGTATGCGCGCTCGCGTAAATAAATCTCAAGATCCACTCAATTATCTGTAATTATATTTCATTTCACACTCATAAGCATATGGCTTCATTTCAAATTAGTATCCATTTAAATCCTTACGTGTTTAGTTACTTAATTTGTTTACTCTAAGTTAACTTGCAACACCTAAGGCGTATAGATGATCATTTTGTAACATGTGAATTAAACTTGTTAATTTATATCATCTAGAGTTGATAATTACTTGGAGCTTATATCTTCACTTTTCATAATGAAGTGTATTAGAATATTATTCTTATTCATACACATCCTTGTTTATGCATGCATGAGTAATTAGGTCAACTACCTTAGTTTGATTTATTACATAAAAAAAATATTCAATTTAAGTTAAAGAGAGTTATAATTGAATCACTCTCATGTTTTCACCCCAATGATATCAAGAAAAGGTGGTACTCTAATTCCCCATGCATGCATGGGTATACATATGTGTGTATACGTATACCTATTTAACTATAACTCTTGTTAACCCTTAATCCCATTTGTTAAACAAGATTTTGCTTAGTTTAATCCTAAGGGCAGCGAACCTATTGGGTCAAGACCATGGGTTCGGCCAACTTAGATTAGGGTTCGGCAGCTACCCCCACAAGGCTCGTTGGCCAAGCTGTTCGGCCCACTAAGGTTCGTGGCTACAGGCTCGTGGCTAGAGAAGGAAGAGGGTTCGGCTGCCGAAGCCATTGGTTCGCCATCCCTAATGGTTCGTGGGTCACTAGGGTTCGTGAGGAGGGTTCGACATGAACAAGGGTTCGCCCAGAAAGGTTTCATGGCCCATGGTTCGCCACTAAGGCGGGTTCGTGAAGAGGTGCATGGTTCGGCTAAGCCACCAAGGTTCGGGGTCCCTAGGGTTCGCCACCCTAGGGTTCGCTGGTCCAGTAGGAGGGTTCGGCCGGGGCTATGTGATGGCTGAAGGTTCGCCACCCCCTTCTGTGGGAACAGGTTCGTTCACCTGCACATCGAACTCAACAGCCATGGCGGTTCATCCCCAATCCTCATCAAGTTCCTGCGATTTCATAACTACACATGGTATCCTACATTTCCTATAACTCATATTAGGGTTTTATAACTAATTTAGATCTATTTTAACAATGATAAATTATGTGTTCGTGATCTACAATCAAACCGAAAAGAGCATTCCAGATTTACCTCAAAATCGCGAACCAACTCTAGATCTTCTTGTACTTTCTCGTACTCCTTGCTCTTGTGGTCGTTTAGGCTCAAGAATCACGTGATTCCGTCAAGAAACGAGCTCGCAATCGTAGAGAGAAGTTGGGTCTTGTGAAGGTGACGAAAATAGAGGAGTAGAGAGAGAGAGTGATTTGGCGAAATGAAGAAGAAGGAAAGAAAACTCTTTCTTATAACGCGTGTTATTACCCCGAGTCCGGTCTCGTTTTTAACGCGATACAATAAAATAAATGGTCGATTATGCTCGGTTTTCTAACGTAACATATTTAAAACAATAATTCATTTTAAATAAATTAGTTTTGTTTAACTAAAATAAGCTTAAATAAATTGTCTCGTAAATCGATTTCGTTTCGTTTTCGTTAAATAATTATTTAAATAACTTAATTTATTCGAAAACCCTTTTTAGGTTGTGATTCCTAATAAATGTTTTAAGTAATTATTAAATTAAACATCGTTAAATAATATTTAATTATCTCGTCGAAACACGTTACTCGCATATGGATTCGTAGAGATCGTCACCTTTGCGAATCCAACGCTCGTATCGTATTTCGATTCGAATTACTATTTATGAAATATCGTTTCAGTATATTATTCTTAATAATTATATTCGTGTGAATCGTCACCCACGCGAATTCATTATTAAGTTAATATTTCTGAATTAATATTCTCGTTTAAATGATATCCGTAACCTCACTTCGCGTAATTAATTTCCATTATTAATTAACTTTAATATTATCATTCCCAAACCAAGACCCACTAAACTAAGTCACTGACACATCCATGATAGACCGAAATATGCATATGTATAGGGCATATGCAGAGGTAGATCGCAACCTCCCCTACACCGTCCCACCGCTATTTCGATAAACCATGACCATGTGTCCTTAACTACGTTTAGCAACCAGACTATAACAAACTCCCAGTTCCATCCCAAATCCATTCTCATTCCAAACCAATAATTCATAATCATCAGTAATAGCACTGCGATAAACTCTCTGGTTCTGTTTAGTTGGGTTACAACTAAACTTCCCATGGTTTACGCGTATCATATATTATAACATGCATACCAGAAATAGAGATGATATCAATAATGACAATCAATAATTCATAATCATTAATAAATAATAAATCTCCGGTCGTAACAGTACAATCGTACGGATGTACGGATGTACGGACAACCGGAAGTACAGTGATGTTACAAAACACGACACGAACGAAAATAATTTAATAAAAATAACTTAAATAACATTTTTACAATTTTGAAACTCATCAATTTATTTAAATAATCTCCTTTTATTTATTTCAAACAATTACGCATAAAAATTCGAATACGTGACAAAAACGTGAACCGAGCAACCGATACAAACCCGAACACCACACTTGATATAAAAACTCTAAATGAGAGTTTCCTCTCATTTTTATCACTCACATTCTCTCTCTAGCCAAGAATTCCACTCACCACCATTTACCACCATTTTTCACCTTCAAAACCCCATAACTTCTTCATTTCTCAACGGATTTGGGTGATTCTTGAACCCACGCGTAGATCTCGAAGTCCTCTTCAAGAAAGTACAACTAATCTGGAAAGTTAGCCGCTAGAAAACAAGGTATGAAGTTTGCAAGAGTCACGAAAATAGGGTTTTGTGCGTGTGTTGTTAAACCATGGTACCTAGCCGGTCATAAACTCACTTCCACGACCATAGCACCTTCGAGAATAACCTGTTGCAAAACATCATCGTGTAAATGACTTCAAAGTCGGCGAGATCGAAGATGTTGATGAGGGGGAAAGGTAACAGGTTCGTGGGATTGCTGGTGGGTTGCCAAACCCATGTGGCCGAACCATCAGGTGCCAGCCGAACCATTTGGGGGTGTCACGAACCATCACCGAACCCCATGCATGGAGCCACGAACCCTGATGCTACCACCGAACCCATCTAGCAGAACCTATGTGAGAAAAGGGAATGACCAGACCTTGTTCAACCGAACCCTACTACATGCCGGTCGAACCCTTGTGATCAGCGAACCCTCGGCCACCTCCCCGAACCATTGGTTAAGCATTAACCTAGCCGAACCCTCACCTGGGAACGAACCCTTGGATGCATTCTCAGCCGAACCAGTCGACTAACGAACCTTTTCTTCCATGCAAACCATTTTCAGCGGAACCCTAATCACCTCGGCGAACCCATGGAATTCTACGAACCTTGGACCTAGTGCTGAAGCTACATATCTACTACACGAACCTTGTTGGCCACCCTTAGATGAACCTATGGTTCTCTGTTGCCGAACCCATGTTAGCCGGTCCCAAGGTTCACTGCCTTGGGGACCAATCCCTTTGATTTGTTGATCGGCCCAACTCCCTTGAGAAGCCCATGACCTGTTACTCGGCCCAACACTAATCACATCGGCCCATATGGATTTGAGAAGCCCACGGCACATATGGCCCAAGGGATATCGACTAGGCCCAAAACTTCTATACAATTCGGCCCAATAAATCCAATTGGTCCATGATCCAATCTTTCGGTCAACCCCATTAACCTTGTGAACCTATACTTAAAATCAAGTATAAAAACTATTCATGGGAGATAAGGTTATAACGATGATTTTATTGCAAAAGATGACAATATGTGTGATATATTTGCACATAAAGATTAGAAACTATTTTATAGCATTTAGTGATATTAACGGGTTACATAGAACACATGCTAAATGTATTTCAAATACACTAAAGAAATTACATAATAACAAAGATTTCATTAAAGCATGATGACAAGTTTTTGAGATTACAAAAGTGCGTCAAGGATAAATTCATAACATAAGGAATTATGGGATCAACAGATTCTAATAATAGAATCTGGACCGAATGAGGATTGAGACCAAGAGGAGATAACAAAGATAGGAAAACACATACACGCGCACAAAATCTCACAATTTATACTTATAAGTTACAAATACAATGTGAATTTTCAATACAGGATCGTAAAACAAACTCAAGTGCAACAAAGAGCGCGTGCATTCTTTCTTTTAAGCTAAGTCAACCCTACAACAACAAAGTGAGTTCATATGCCCCTTTTACTTTAATCTTAACTGATTTTAAACTCTCGGGGCTGAGAAACATGTTTACTTTTATTTATTTAAAAGTTTTGCTTAACATGTTCTTTATACTTTGATTTAGATAATACTTAATTGTTTATTATCGTTTATCATTGTATGCATGCTTGTATGATCAAAACATGACAGGGATATTCAGATGAATAAGATAACATATCTTATAAATTCATCAACACATTAGAATAATATAGTTATAAGAAGTTATCTTATAACACTCAGTTATTCTTACATAAACAGACATTGGAACAATTTCAAGCAAGCAAATGAATGTTATAAAGATATTACGTATCTTTGTATTAACATTCGATACAAGAGTTAAGTAAGTGTAATAGGACAAGTCCTTTTAACACTTAGCTTTTCAACTCAACACATATTACAAGAGAACATAGAACAAAGAATGATAATCATGATAATGTAACTTCATGATAATAACATCATTCACTCAATTGATTAACATAATGTAATAAGACAAGTTCTTATTTAACTTTGTTAATATCATGGAGAACATATGACATTGAGTACAATACTACAGATGAACATAATTACAATTAGTTACTGTTGACCTGTTGTATTATATCACTTCAATCATGTGCCAAATTGTACAAGTTGATCATGTAAGTCCCTTTTAATTCGCTGTCCAGTTAGTTTGACGTGACTAAACCGACGATGGCATAGTGGTACCATAGGTTTGACAAACCTCTAGCTTGTAGGGCTAGTATGTTGATCGTATTGATACTAAGGCTGGTAACGTATGACCGGTGACAGGGCGACTTCAAGTCAGGTTCTGGAAAGCGACACATGGTGATATTAATCTGCAGTGATAAGTAATTAATCCAGCGGAAATCCTATTGACTAGTAGGTTGAGAAAGTGATCTTCTCTCAAGTTACACTACTAGCAATAGATTTCGTTGAGGACACTAGACATACAAGGTCGTAGAGGTAAATCGGATGCATTGAAATCTGATTACGTGAGGATTTCAATGGATTCCTTTTAGGCTCTATGCACTATAGTTCAAGAACAAATTGCAAGTGGTTAGCTAACACTCTTAATATTTAAAAGTGTAACAACAGTTAACTCCACAAATATAGAATAATACAAGGAACAGATTTGATAAATCTAATATCCTTAACATATAATGGTTATCTAAACTTCGGTTCGATAACTACAATTACATCATTATATTATTCTATACAAGTTATCACAGGTGATTCAAGAATGATATGGATATGTGGATTTGGAATGGAAATCAATAGTTGTATTGCAAGTTGTGTGGAGTTCTAGTAGTGATGTGGTGGGATGTTGGCTAGGGCTTAGTTCCCTTACATATGCCCTATATATAAGCATTACTACTAGGATGAAATATTACTTGTAAATATAACTATTGAGAAGCCATTGGGTGAATAAGTGAACAAACGACATACAAGTAACAAAATACATATTACGATTGTGCATGTGAATGAATCAAGGTTTTCAATTAACATACTTATGAACTCACCAACCTAGTGTTGACTTTGTTTAAATACATGTTTTCTCAGGTGATGAACAGGTGTAGATACATACATGCAAGGATTAAGCTAGTGGACTTTTAGAAGACCTAGCTTATTTTGTGTTGCATGCTTTTGGTGACAAGAATCATGAATCATCTTTTGTATATCTTGTACATATACAAGATATAGCTATATTGATTCTTTTGATAGATTTACTCGATTAAATTATGAACGACACATTGTAATTTAATCTTGTAATTCTATATCATGGATGTGTTAGCATTTCTCATTTATATTATCATGTGCTATGTAAACAATCTGATCAATTGATTGTCACTCAAGATATCGCGCCCCGGGAATCTTCCGCCCGACGGGAAAACACGATCCGTTCCCGCCGGCCTGGGGTGTGACATATGATGTACCATAAACAATAGAATGAAAAGAATTCATGTAATTAATATTATGTTTTTAAGCCCTGTAATTAATATAGTATCCAGGATTCATAAATCATGAACCGGCCAGTTGAAGTTATATGGATAATATGCAAAAAATTAACAAATACCTTGTCTGAATTTTAGAATTAACAACAAATAACATATTAACATCAATTGTCAAACACACGTATACTGATCAGCAAACTGCAAAACATTGAATAACATGAAACATTCATTTTTCAACCTAGTGATATTAACAAAGAACTTTTGGATATTGGATATTATATGTAATTATATAATATTAAATTAAGGAAGTAGCTTCCTAGAGAAATATTCAAATATTATTTAATGACGAACCTTAATGGCAAAGAGATTGTGTTTCCATCTGACATATCCTACATCATTATTAGACCAAATCAAATAAAGGTCTTCTGAATGAAACTTTTATTGAGTAGTTAAAATATATGAACAAACCAGATGCCCACATTATGTTGAGAATAACTTCATAAGTATTCAATAATCTAAGATAACGTTGTCCTAAGAAACATAATTGTGTCACAAAAGAAGCATAAACTGCATTAAGCTATGTTAATTATTCACAAAGGAAAGCTTCCAAATTTTTACACAAGGAAGGATGAAAATGGAAGATATAGTTTGATTTTTTTGGTCAAAATCAACAATATTTTGGGCTAATAACTCCTAGCCTTGATCTTTTTGGTCAAAATTAACAACACGATTGGCTTATAGCTTTTGGTAAAAATAATCAATATTTAGCCGATAGTTTCTATCTTTTTAACAATATCTTAAGCTGATAGCTTTGATCTTTCTGGTCGAAATTGACAATATTTTGGGCCATTGGCTGATAGCTTTGATTTTGTTTGGTCAAAATTAACAATCTTTTGGACAGATAGCTAATAGCTTTGATATTTTTTTTTGTCAAAATTGACAATCTTTTAGGCTGACAAGCTGATAACACCTCCATAAGTTATCAAGTTTGTATGCAGAACTAATCAAATTACCATTATTCCACTTTCAAATTCGTCAAAAATTAATAAGGCCGTTTAAACTTACAATTCAACTATGCTATATTGCAAATAGAACTACAATCAAAAACTTCTGAAACGCACCTTAAAAAAGTAACGGAAGAACTCAATCTCTGAATCACAGCTTGTTCATACTCGATTTCTGATTCTCCTGAACACGTAGCAATCTCATCCATCACTTTGAAGTGATTTTCAACTGAATAATCAAAGTACAAACCAATTACACAGAAATCTATAAGCTCCACCAAGAAAATTAATATTCATACGCCTCTCGCCACAATGAGTGCACTCAGCCCGACCCACTCTTGTTTTAACCAAGTTTGAAAACATACCTCACTTGATATTTTAGAAGTTAATATAACCCAAATAAACCTGGATCTAGGGAGATGGGTTAGAATCATCACCTTTAAGTGAAGCATTATATTCAGCTGCATATTGGTCAGCTGATCATAACCCATAGCCTTTGTTCTAGCATCAACATTTGATCCGTCCTGAAAAAATTAATATTTAAATATTACCCTGAACTTAAGTTCCAACAATAAGTGTGTTAGATATACATGTGACACAAAAATCGGAAACTTCAATGCATCATAACTATGATATCTGGAAATCATGAAGAAAGATGATATAATTATGGAAGTTTTTTTAACTTATGGTAAAAATAAAAATAAGATGTTATTTATGTAGAACATGCTTTAAGATAGATTAGATTGCAAGCCATAATCACAACGGTTGCCACTGACACCTTAAATGATGAAGTATATCCATGTATTATTTTGCAAACATCAAATTATCATGATGGCAATGTCTACTTCTACTATCATGAATGTTAACAAATCAAGTGCACTTGATCAACCTTACTACACAGTGTCACAGTGATATCAAACGAATTAACAATACAAATTTCAAATCCAATCTTGTAGATCATAAACATATCATTAACTTTAAAACTAAATGGAAGGATATAAACCAAATCGTCGGAGAGTTGTTGCCAATCAAAATCAAGAACTTGCAACCCCAATTAACAAAAATTTTGCTCACAACAAAATTACATAAAATCTTATGACTACATAAAGCTTGTAGAACCACCTGTTGAATGATTTCTACAGCTAAATAACAAATAAAGAGTGACCTCTAGTTATGAGCAAATAGGAACACGTCTTACTTGATCTTTAGGCCATTGTATGAGGCACGTCTCTGTAGAATCTGTAAATCTGTAATATTTGGTTCGATTACAGGGGCACTTGAATCCTCTTGAAATTCTTGTGCAGGTTTCAATTCCCATTGGTTAGCGTCATCCATAGATATGCTTATGAATGTACAAAAGAACCCAAGCTACTTATCAATGAAGCAATAGCATGTCAAATTAAATTTAACAACTCATACATGATTCTGATCAACTAATATCTATCTCCAATCTAATGATGGCTGAGTTATGATCAGAGCCTCGGAGAATCGGATGTCAATACCTGAGTTATGATCGGAGCCTCGGAGAATTGGATGTCAACACCTGAGTTCTGATCGGAAATTTTAGAAAGAGGAGAGAGATAGAGAGACGTAAATAGGAAATAGAGCCGCAAAAATGGAGGCTGGACCTTTGACCGGAGTCCGCTGCCAGAGGTCGCCAAGGTGCTATTTGGAGGTGAGGCAACGGTGGCCAGAAGGAGTAGATGATGAGATTTTAGGTTTATGTGAACGATTGATCATTTGCTTTAATATTTAGGTCCATAGTTTTAATGGAAGATTTAGGGTTTTGTCATTACCAGGTATGGTGTATCTTCTCTTTGTCTTTCCTTCAGATACACGCCAAACATACCATACTACCAGAGGCATGGTTTGCCACCATCATTGACTTTTACGACAGCAAACATTGAAAAATTCAATTGTCATCAAACAATTTTGGCTAAAATTGAAAAACGCTAAAGCTACTATTCATAACCCATTGGTTTTTAATATATAACTAGGTGTAATCCGGACGCGCGTTGCGCGAATTGTATAATATTAGGTATATTTGTGACAAATGTGTGGTTTTTGAAGATACATGATTTTTATCTACATAAAGTTGTTAATATTAAGAGGTTGCAAGGGATAATACAAAAGCTAGGAACTGGCTACATGAATTAAGAGTAGTAGTGGAATCTAGGGATGTTTACAACAAAAAGCTGCTAAGACTAAGAGGCTAGAGGTTAGTGTTTATACAAAAGTTGGATCTTCATTTTCCTAGATTCACCTTTGTCTTAGTAACCCATATATTAGGTGCAAAAATGTGGTTGACTAAGACGCTAGATTTAGTGTTTTTTTACATAGAAGCTAATACAAGAGGCGAGATCTGATCTTTCTAGCTTGAAGGATGTTGTTGGATCTTCTACTTGGGTTTCTTTGATACACTTGTGTCACAACCTGCATGTAGGTTAGCATCAGTAGCATACAATTTTTTAATATATGTTAATATAAAATACAATTGTTTTCATTGATGTGTTTACCTTCGGGGAAGAGATTCATTCTTTTGGTTGTTGGTTTGTTTCTAACAGGTGGTTGTTGTGGAAGAGGTGTTTGTGGTACTGGTGTTGGCTGGATGATGGTGAGATTGCTTTCTGTGTTGATTTGAGCATGGGAAACTTTGTTTACAGTACATCGAACCGTACCTGTGCGAGCGTCTTTTGTTGCCTGTACATGGAATGTTGGTGTTTTTCCTTTTATTTCAAGAACCGATAACGGGATGGTGGTCAAGTCTTTGTCGGTTTCTTTGTCAACCAGGTCAGTGCATTCAATTCCAACCAAAGATCTTACAGCATCATCGAATAGTATTGCATTGATGCTTCCTGTGTCATCTGAAATGGTAGATTGGACGCGGTACCTGCATTTGATTATGCAATGTGTAAACTGATAAAGCAGTTTTTATGGAAATTAGGGTACATCTAAGTAAATGATACATCTGCAGTCAATGTATACTGGACATGGTAAATGTGATTTTTAAAATTGATCATTAAACAAAATAAATGAGCAAGCTGGTTGGTATATCAAATGAAAGAAAATTTTGATGTATATACTTGACATACGTGTATTTTGCATTGTTTTGTATTCCATCAGTAGTGCAAAACCACTTAGTGGCACTTGGATAGATTATTTTTCCACATTTTGGACATGAAGCCTGGTACCAATCATTGTTCGATATATGTGTTACCGCACCATTGAAGCTGAAAGTTTGGCCCTGTATTTAGGTATTGGTTAGAATTAGCATAATTTTATCACTAATACTAATAATTGGGCATAGTTGTTACCGTAAGCTCGTTTGATTCTTTTTGAATTAGGCTTTCAATGTTTGTTTTATTCTCTGATACGATAGTTATGGACTTGTTTCTCATGATGTCTTCACTTCCTACAGGGATGAGTTGTGTTTCCTCGTTGTTAAAGCTGTTTTATAATAAACTTTGTTAGAATTATACTTGATGCTAGGTATATGGCAATTAATTTTTTGTAAAGATAGTCTATTACTTTTTGATGAGGATTTCAGTTTCTGCACATCTTGGATTCAGGTAAACGTGTGTTGCTCTGGTTGACCAAAGTTGCTTTGTGTCTACATTGAAATCGTCATAGATAAGTATGAGTATAATATGCGGATACTAATTAATTGAATTGTAGAGGGAAAACTTACGGAAGAAGTCTTTGACTTTTACTGTTGTAACCTCTATGACTGTGGGGTGTGTGGACTCCTCAACAGCTTTTCTTTTAAACTAATTAGATGATGTTGAAATCTCTTCCCAAAGAGCAACTTCAATATTTTCATTACTATTGAAATGTGAGTTGAGAAATTGTCAAGATGGCTGAGCGGTAAAATGCAATGACATTATAATTTTTTTTAAATCCTAATGGTGTGAGTACTAATCCAAAGATTTGCCTGATATCTTTCAATGTTAGGTTGATGTATGGACGTTGTGTTTTAGTGGTTTTATCTTCAACCTTGAGTAATAGGCCAATGAAATCTATTGAAGTAACAATGTTAGTCAGATTCATAAGTGCTGCAAATCAACATATTAGGCTAAATATAAATTGCAAACATAATTGTGATATATCTGAAGAATTAGCAAGAAAATATACATGTACTTTGGATTTTACTTCATATGATTAGGCTATAGAAAAACACTATATGTAAATATATTTTACATAATATAGATGTAAAAGAAATATTAAAAATTATATATTTAATAAAGGTAGTTGTGGTATGTATAAAAAAATATAGTGGTATTTGGTAGAATAAGTAGTTAAAAACAATTTTTAATGTAATTTACTTAATGTTTAGTTAGTTTGAAGACCCCACTATTCAATCCTCTTATATAATATAGTAGAGTTGTGTAATAAAAAATTAGTTTTTTTTTGTTTACCAGTGAATTCTTTTTTGTTTCCGCATAGGCGTTCGATTTTTCTACGCGATCCAAATTCAAAGTATTCAGTGGCAACTCATCAATGTCAGCTATTGGTATAAACTTGGATGCAGCACCAATCCTCAGGTTTGCTGGATGCGAAAGGGTGTTTACATATGGCTCAGATTCAACACATGCATATCCTTCGATCTTGTAGCATGAGCCTGTTTGTAGGTTAGTTTCTACATATCCCTGATCTTTGCCTTTGGCAATTGCCTGGATTCCATCCGCCTGTTAATGTGTATTATAAGTGTTGTTAAGCGTTATATTATTAAATAATAATTTTGTATGCGAATACTTACATATCTGTCAACCAAAAGAAAGCATGTTTTGTTGTCACGAAAAAGAGAGTTCCATTTGCGTATGACACACACTTCAATCGGTGCAGATGCATCTCGTGGTCGAAGCAATGCAATCTCTTTATTCTCCATCACATGTTATCTGTTAAAGATGTATAAAAAATAATATGATGAACAGTTAGAAAAAAATTGATTGGTTTAGAATTAATCCATTAACTTGTGATATGCATTTACTTTAACATGCATATTAAAACATAAAAAAAAGAGCAAACATGAGATAAGCATTATCAATTTGTTATTTAAAATAGATTAATAACAGTAAGAGGTTATATAAATGAAAATAAAAGATAATAACCTCACGGGCTTCAATCTTGTTTAGGAGGTCAGTATATACAATATTTAGTGTTGTATTACTACAGCCACCTTGATCACCTTTTATAAGTATTTTTAGTGAGCTTGGTGATGTTGCCCTACAAAGTGCAACATATAATTGCCCATGTCCAAATATGGGTTCAGGTAAATATAGCCCGATTTTATTTAACGATTGGCCTTGGCTTTTATTAATAGTCATTGCATAACACTTTTTTACTGGAAATTGACGTCGTGTGAAAATGAACGGAAGTTCATTACTATTATGTACAAAGTTTATTCTAGGTATATACACTCTATGGCCAGTTGCAGTGCCTGTAATTACATGTGCCTCAATCACTCTAGGTAACAATTGTGAAACCAATAATCTAGTACCATTACATAGACCGGATTTTGGATCTATATTACGTAACAATACAATCGGAGTGTTTTTTTTTCAGTGTGAGACAATGATGAGGAATTCCATTAAAATTCAGTGTGTTCAAGTATTCAATAGGATACATTTCATCACTTACATTGCTATTTTGGGAATGAGGAACCATTGTGTCAGTGCTGTAGTATGAGATGCAATCACCGGGTGTCATGGCATGTACCATTTCATTGATGTCGTCAACAGTTTCATTTTTGGGACAAATTATTGCACGATCAGCAATGTTGGCAAGCAATGTTGGCAAGCAATGTTGGCAAGCATTGGGCTCTCTAATACTGATTCATTATAAACAAAGTGTATCAACTTGTGCATGCCATTTACTTGGTCACGAATCAAGAATTCTTCTGGGATTGTGATAACTTTAACATCAGGAAGACCCTCTTTCAGCATGAAACCCAGTTTACCATCTCCTATATCAAGTAGCCACTTGGAGAAGGATGCCAAGTTGCTTGAAATTGATGTTGTTGTGTTGTGTTGCAAGAGGCGTACATTTTGATGGAGTTTGTAAACTTCGAAATGTTCCCAAAGGTAAGAATTTGGAAGAGATGATTGAATGATATCAGTTTTGGTCCCTTTTGGTTTCACAGGCAAGGTTTGCCTAAAATCACCACCCAACAAAATAGACTTACCACCAAATGGGTGTGATGTGTTGCTGGTTATGTCTTTAAGAGTCTTGTCTAACGACTTGAAACATCTACGATCACTCATCGGGGCTTCGTCCCAGATAATCAATGTTGTTTCCAATAGTAATTTTGACAACTGTGTATTCTTTTTGACGTAGCAAACGGATTCATCATTGAGATCTAAAGGTATCTTAAAACGTGAATGAGTTGTCCTCCCTGATGGAAGCAACCATGATGCTATCCCAGATGATGCGACTGCAAGAACTATTAAACCTATTGACCTTGCATATGATATTAGGGTTTTCCATAAATATGTTTTGTCTGTTCCACCATGTCCATACGCAAACAACAAACACTGTGATGATTGAGTGATGGAATCAACAACTGTATTATGAATGACAAGTTGATCAGAGCGAAGGGACGAATGCATAGTTAAATAATCAGTTGCAAGGGCATCCATATTGTAGCTACGTTCCTCCAACAACAATCTATTTCCTAAAGATTCAACGATCGTTTTATCTGGCATTGGTAAACCGAAGTCTGAAAGAGTGGACGAAGATGTGCTGGAATTCAATAAAGTTTCAAGCTCGCACAAAATGTACTGACGAAGATCGTGATCAGCCAGTTTAATTGGAATCGAAGTATTGGATTGGGAAAATCTATAAGTTATGTTGTCGCTCATTCTAATCCAATTTTGTTCCCATAACACTAAAGGATTTGAGATGTCACAAAACAACAACATATGAGCAAACAATGATCTTAGTTCTGAAGCAGTTGCCCAAGTAGCAGCTTCTGAAAATGTGGTTGACCACTCCTTGTCGTCTCCTATAAGGCCAAGCTTTTCGCACGCTTCACGGTATGTTGGCAAAATAACATTTGAGACACTGCGGATATCTGTGAATGTGCAGCAACCAGTCTTATAATTAAGCAAGAGCCTCAGATAAAATAACTCCCCACATGTTGGGTGGACATAAGTTAACCTACCAATGGTTGTTATTTTATTTGAAGTTCTACGAATCCACTTTTTTGTTCTGAGGTCCCATCTGTATGCAGACAAATAGTCGACATAACGTAGGTGTAATCCTGATCGGTTTGATGGGGTACCTAACAATGTTTCATGATGGTTATTGTTTAGCCATTCAGTCAATGTTGTTCTACCAAAATTTGGATTGTTAACAACTTCTGCTAGATGTTGTGACTCTTTGAAAGTGATATTCTGCATACCTTCCAAATGAACTGCTAGTATCTGAACCGCTGGATTTCTTTTGTGTATCGGGAAAGCAAGAATTCTCCAAACCGACTCATGCGGACATAGGAAGCGACTATCAACATAATCTGTAACCTCATTAATCATTTCCTCATTACCATGAGAGAAGTTGGTCGATAACTTATCTGATTCGGCTATTGAATACCTTATTCTTGACGCTCCTTTTGAAATATACTTGAAAAGGTATTTTATTAACATAGTCCACCCACAACATTCAACATTTATATGAGCATTAAAATGTAGAAAGAGCTCTTTATTATATGGAACAACATATCCATTATGAAGAGGGATTCCATTTTTTATGAATTCACAGCCATCCGATGACTTTTGTAGTGAACATATCCGGCGGTATCAAACCTTGATGCATGTTCAAATGGTTTTGGAAAACCCTTGGCACACTTACCATCTATCATGCATGAAGAAGCCATGTTTGGCAATCCACAAGGACCATGTAACATGCAATTGGTAACAACATGGAACAACGCAGGATCAGTACTCTGATCAGGCAATTCAGCAGTGATGTACATATCAACCTCATTTGCTTCTCGAATTGCAAACGCGCTAGAAACCCAAATTAGTATGTGACAATGTGGTAGGCCACGTTTCTGGAATTCAATAGTATAAAGATCTGAAAAAAGTAACATAATAACGCATGTAGTAAGGATAGTTACAAAGCGATAGAATTTAAGGCACAGATCAATAAAATACATCAATAATGTATTTGCGAATAAAATACATAAACTGAACCAATATAGCGAATTTCACCTGTAGTAATTTCACCAAACGGTTTAGATGTCTTTAAGTATTGAAGAAGCGACTTCACTTTCAACTGAAAGACTCGAGCAATAATGTCAGGTCTATCTTGAGCGGATGCAGATTGAGAACGGTGAAGCTCTCGTTGGATCTCTGGCCAACGAACATTGCATGTAAAAGTAATAAAATACTGGGGATTTCCATGAACTCTACAAATAGCAAGTGCGTCCTGGTAATGTTTATACATATACCTTGGACCGCCGGTGAATGAAGAAGGCAGAATAACATGTTTCCCAATACTGGATCCTTCAGTATCTCCCCTAGATATGGCATCTTGAACGCCACCGAGGTACTCGGATCGAAATGTATTTTGGTTTAACCGTATATATTGCAGACGACAATGTTCAATGCAAACGTAAGCATCAACCAAATATTGTTGGAATAAGCAACCAGCTTTTAACAAACGGGTGTACTTATTATGACGGTCATGTATTTGGTAGCTATAGCACATGGTTGGTGAAAGGTTTCGTTCAGTGTTGTTTGGTTACGAAGATAGTTTCAATTCTGGTGACCATCCCTGTTCTCCTCGAGGGAAGAGAAGTGGATATTGTAGCGGCATGTATGACGGATGGAGTTTACTAACTCTATGAGGAGTGTCATCCTTGCTACGAATAATGACATCAAAATCTTCTGTACCAAAGTTACCATCACAAATGATTGCACCTAAACTACCTGCAATCGGATTTTCATAATTTCTTTGATTTAGCCGATTGTGCAATCTAATCACAAAATCAGGAACATGTTCTTGCAAATACAGCTCTCTAGCACTTTTAAAAAGGTGCACATATTCGTTGATTTCCTCAAACATGCAGATTAAAGAAGCGACAACATCTTCCGAAAGCTGAATATGATCCCTACCTGAAAGATATCTCATTTTCACAGTCAAAGACATACATTTGTAGAAATCTGGGTTGAGAATGTGGTGGCGGGCACAAGGAGCCCAACCAGTGAGAAATTTGACCAGCAACCTTGAATACATACGGGCCGCCACCTTGATTTATGGTCTCATCAACAACCGCACCGAAAGAAGTCATCGAAAACATAGAATTATATGCCCGGATATTCGATAGGAAAGTAGAATAATCAAACAAACTTTTTAAAAGCTGGGGTGGCTCAAAAGGATATTCAAGTGAAATTTGACCAAGCGCTCGGCAAACCAAAAAGTGCACCACGATTCTCACATATTTCAGTGCAATTTCCCAAATCTAGATAATCTGGTAATGTGGAATCACTCTGCACAACAGTAGGTGAAGATGACGATACATTATGTAAAAGAGTATTATCGGGTTGAACGTTGGAAGATAGAGGTGTCGCACGACGCAGACGCTGATGCTGACGACGGGTTTGCAAACTAGAATACTGAATTGAGTTTGAAGGTGAAGGAGAACTTGTCAACAACGAAGAAGGTTGTCGTCTTCTGCGACGTTGAGGCTGAAATTAGACGCAAATACTAATAAAAAGCAAAGAACGAAAGTAATATCACCTAAAACAACAACAATATTCACATATAATGAATAGCAAGTTTAATATGAACCTGCATGCCGACGTATATTACTGCATCTAGAAAAGATGTATAGATATATTTTTCTGATCCAGTTTAGGAACAACAGTAAGAAATCTATCGTAAAAAGAATTATTAAAAAAAGTTAGCAGGGGAAGGTGAAAAATTAAGACAAAAGATATCAATGAAAACGATAATAACTATGTAAAAAAAAGCTTATGAAAGACATCCTTTGACATAATTATATCAAATAAATAATGGTAATACAAAGGACACCTAAATGCCATATAATATAATTGATTGAATGAGACAATACAACAAATTAATTTGGTTGAATATTGTATAAAAATTGCATTTGTAAATAAAAATGTAACATTTGTAGATGAAATTAATTTGGTAGTATCATGTATTTCATTATTTTTTTCTTACTGACATTAATATGATATTGAAAAAAGTATCTCAACTTTCGTTGTTGTATGTTATAATGTATTAAAAATAGTTTTTCTTACTCAGCATTAATATGATATTCAAAAAAGTATCTCAATTTTCTTTGCTGTATGTTATAATGTATTAAAAATAGTGAAGGAAGACATCTTTTTGTAATTAATATAGAGGCTTAAGTAAGGTGATTAATTGGTACACATCGCAATTACCTTATTACTCCACCCATAAAAATGACAATTAGTCATCAAATTTTCATTGGCAAAACACGAAGCAGCCAAGCAATAAAGAGTGGCTCATAGCAAAGAAATAGTAATTGATGCACATGTGGTCTAAAACTAAAGTCTATGTAAAACTGACCATAAATGTGAATATATTATGAACGGTTTACTTGATAAAAAATATTAATATATAAAAAATGATACACATGAAGCTTTTGATTATACACATAACTTATTTAGCTGAACATAGAGCAACCTCCCATCTCAACTTTTTAAACCCAAGTGTGTCCAAATACGTCTTGCTTTTTTAAACCAATAATCATGTTATTTCAATAGTCTACTTTTAGTAAAATGATTTAGGAACTTCTATGTATCAAGACTATATTTTAAGCAAATTTCTACCTGATTGACCAATTAGACCCATATGAGCTTTTTCTTTTATATTTCAAAATAATGGTTTTACGGTTTTTTATTATGCATGATGAAATTATTTTTAATAGGTTCTACCAAAAATTCAAGATAAATCTGAAATATTGAATTCCTTAGCTGAAGTAGCACATAATTGAAGGAACTCCTTGGTTTTACACGATTTGCGTTATAGAAAATAAAATAAAATTAACAAAAACTTTTAATATTTAGGGAAATACTGAAATTGGAGCCACAAATGATGAAGTTGCAAGTAATATACTAATATCATCTTTGTGTAATGGTATAACGCAAGAAAAGAAACGTATTACCCTTACATTAATTATAATAAAAAAATCAAAACAAAGTATGTAATTTAGATTACTAATTTTAATGTAGATTTTAGCATCTCCGACTACTGGTTCCTTCACATTCGACGACTTCAATGGGAAACCTAACGATAAAATCCAAGAACAGTATCTAAAAATAGATGACCAGAGTTTGACAAAGTTCCAATTTCAAAACCGAGCATATCCGTCAACAGTAAGTTTTCCCCAAATTTCATCATAAACAATCGATTTTTAACACATCATTTGAAGCAAGGACTTCAAAACACAAAAAATGTAAGTTTTCCCCAAATTTCATCAGCAAGAATCGATTTTACCACATCATTCGAAGCAACAACTTCAAAACACAAAAAATGGGAGGTAGAAAGATACCTTGTAGGGTTTTGCAAGTGCAGAGGTATTCTTTTCCTTTTTTTCTCCCAAGAACTTAAAGAAGCAAATGATATTGTTTCCTTTTTCTCCCAATAACCTGAAGAAGCAGATGGCTTTCGTTTTCGTATGGAATTTGGAAAAGATTAAGAGGTATGGCCTCCTATACCCACTTCAAAAGCAAGTGGCTGTAAAAAAAAATAAATAAGGGTAATTGTATATAATAATGTATGCTGTTGTACTATTTCTTGTACTATTAATATATAACTGGCTCTGATAGATTTTTGGGACGTGGCCAAATGAGAGGCATAATATTAATATATAACTGGCTCTGATAGATTTTTGGGACGTGGCCAAATGAGAGGCATAATCCAAACTTAAGTGGGAGCAAATCATAATCTGCAAAAGATGATTGGTAAAGTGAAAAGAAACAAACGTTACTATTCATAAGGCAATTGTTTTTTAATATATATATATAATATAATATAATATAATATAATATATAATATCTATCTATTATAATAAATTAAGGTTTTTTTCTGCCATGTGTCGTTCAATGAGATAGGTTTCGAGATTCTTTTCCTGCTTATTTTATTAAACAAAATCTTTAATATTTAATATAAGAATTAAATGTTTAACAAATTTTTTGGTATTAACAACATTACCATTATTAAAATACATTAACTTGAATCAATTTATTAACATTAAATATATTATCTATTATACTTAATAAATCAAAACAACTAGGGGACACTTGTCAAAAATCTAAAGTATCCTTACACTATTTTCCCGCTTCTCTCTCCTAATAAATACACAACTTAATTAAATACTAACAATATAATTATATATATTTTATATCTTTTTCAATTAAAAAACTTCTTAATATTAAAAACATATATTACATGACAGTATTAAATACTAATTATATTATATACATACATATATATACATATATATATCTTCTATAATTACTTTTTTAATATAATAAAAATATTTTAATATAAAAAATCTCACTTTTAAAAAATCAAATTATTATAAAATATGAGATTTTCCAGTAATTTATAACTCATAATATCTTTTTATAATCACAAGTTATTATTGTTAACTATTTTTTTTTTCTTTATCAACTTGTGTAATAATAGATAGCATCCTATTATTTTGTAAAAAATGAGATTTTTTAAAAACAACTTTTTTTAAAATGAAATGTTTAAAAACCAAACTTTGAAAAATGAATTTTTTAATATGCAATATTATTATTTAAAACAACTTTTTTAAATTTAAATGTTTAATAACTAGACTTTGACAATGAAATGTATAATAGATCCAACCCGTGTAACACACGGGATACTAACCTAGTAATATAATATATGACAAAAAAAAAAGAAGAAGGAAAAAAAGCTCTTATTCCAAACCCTAATCCAAAAACTGTTGGTCGACCGCTTCAGGAATTCGGCTTTTCTACTTCCGTTGGTGACTCGGCCACTGTCGGTGTTGGTAATTGTCGGAAGATGCAGTGGCTAAACACCCTCTCTCTATGGTTACCATCGTAATGTACCAACAGAAAACGAGCATGGTCGCCGATGGGGAAAAACAGCGATCCAATCTATAATAGAGACGACCTACTAATTCAGGTAAGAACTCAAGGTCTCTGTTTCTCAGATTTTTTTTTTTATTATTATTATTATTTTTTTAATTTTTCTATGAATCAAAAAATTCATAAATAAGAGGGTTATATAGAGTAGCTATACCAGACCATGATTCTCGGTGGCCTCCGACTTCTAACATGAGTAGAGCTTTCGTGTTGCACAAGTAGAGATAATATTGGTTGTTGTTGGTTAGTTTTGACTCATCGGGTTTCGGCTTAGGGTTTGATTATCTTTTTGAACGTGTTACTGAGGTCCAAATCAATGTTACCAAGTTATCACGAACAGTAGATCGAGGCCCTTGATGTGTTTAGTAGAACAGTCGTTAAGTTCAAGCCAGTGCCATTCTTGTGTTTGATCATTATATCTTCCAAGTGTGGAGACGATGTGGAGTTTGTTTAGGCGGGATCCCACATCCAGAAAGGGGTTGAATCATTCATCATAATTCATCACATGGTCATCTTGGCGCTAGTAGGTTTTATTCAGTTCATTAGAATATGATTATATTCGTTTTGATATTGATTTGATTTGTAAAATTTTGATCATGCTTCAGATTTAAATGTTCTTTTGATTTCCTTTTTCAGTTGAAAGGAGAAAATGGGTAGACTTATTGTTGCTTTGATTGTTAGCTCATGGGTCATACCTATGTCCATCCTAGTCAATCTGATTGTTCCTGAACCATACATGGTACCAAATCATTTCATAAATAAATTCAGGATATAGTTTATGCTAATTTACTAAAATTGAAATGTTGGTGTAGGATGAGATCTTTCATGTTCCTCAGGCTCAACAGTATTGTGTAGGAAATTTCAAAAGTTGGGATCCTATGATAACCACTCCTCCGGGACTGTAAGTTTTACCATTAATCATCTTTCTTCCTTCTTGTATGCTATTATGTTTGGAAAAGGGGTTAAATTTATGGCTGCAACTAGGGTTTATATTTTATTCTGGCGCTCAAGGAATTACAACTATAATAAAAGATACATGTAGACTAATCTAGGGTTAAGTGCTCGACTCTTAACCTGTGTGAAGGCCCTAGGGCTGCCCGACTTTACCAAACTTCTACACACACAAATAACCCAATGTATAGACGAAAAGTGTCCCAATCAGATCATTCTTATGAGTCTTTTTTTGACATTTTACCTAAACATTTTTGGTTTCAATGATTTGGCTGCTGAGTTTTGTGGCCATTATTCATTTGTTAGTTTGTTCCACAACTTTTAGTGAAAGTTTAAATGTATGGTTTTTTTAAACAATCAATGCTCATCCTTTTATTATGGAGTTAATATAATAACATGGTCTTTTGTCTCTGTAAAGTGTAAACAATCACCATACAACTTATCATGAATACGAATCCATATTTAATAGATGACAGTGTGTTGCCGATCAGCCAAAATCGAAGCGGCTGGTGCCCAACTAGTGCCTAGGCGCCGATTAATCGGCTTATTTTACAACACTGTCTCCTCTGCAATGCTAGGTTGCATGTGAATGTCACCCCTTTAGTTGATGAACTTTTTGTTTGTTATTTTACTTTTTGAATCTCTAGAAACTTGTTTAAATGTATATTAAAAATTTTAAATTGTTTATAGTAGAAATAAATTCGAAGTTAGTATCTTGTACAGCTGAAGTGAGTCAAAACTAACTAGTAGTCTTACAGAGGTGGTAATTTTAACCCATTAATAGAAGATTAAATTCCAGACATGTATTTAAAATTAAAATGGGTCAATTAGGCTGAACGGCTTAGAAGCAACCTGAAGTTTATTTAACTGTAAGAAGTTACAACCTCACCAATCTTGTTTTCCAAAAAAAAAAATCTAATACCATCTTAATAATATAGTTTTCATCATATTTACTAAATTAGTTACTTATAAAAATTCAGTGATAAAGGAACAAAAAGGAATTTCAGGCTGGGCTAAGTTGGTCTGGCCCATATTGACCAATATTATAACTTTAATGGTTTTGACCATAGCTGTCAAAAACGAACCAGGCGCACACCCAGGCGCAAGAAAAGTGCCTGGTGGCAGTCTAGGTGCAACTCGGGTGTGGTTCCGACAAGTTTCCGGCAAAAATGCAAGATTCCGGCTAGATTGTGGCGAAAATACACTAAACATGTTCTTGATTTGGAGGAGATAGGGTCGTAAGTCGTAATTCTTGAGTTGAAACACTAACCTGTTGTTGGTTTACTACTTTTTAAAACTTTTGCATAATTTAGATATATTAAATGCTAATTAAATAGCTTTATTATTATATTTGTACAATAATTTTAATTTTTATAGCGTAATATATTATATATTTTTTTAAATATATTTTCCTTTATATGCACCTTTCTTACTCAGGCTCTCGTTTTTTTTGCCCCTAGGCTTCGGGTGTGGCTCATGTTCCTTGAGTGCACCTTGTGCCTGTGACAACTATGATTTTGACTTGTTACCCAACATGCCCTACCTATTTATTTTGCATTTTTGCCACATCTACTAAGCAGGCTTTTTGCCAGAATGCTACTTAAGAGTTATGAGGAATTTATTAATTTCAAAATAAAAATGATTGTTGCTGACTGAAATTTATAATTATAATTTTTGCAGGTACTTCCTTTCACTTGCTTATGTTGCGTCTTTATTTCCTGCCTTGCTATATATACAACCTGCCTCATATTTTATTGAGGCTTGCTCAGTAACCGTTCTGCGTTCTACCAATGGTTTACTGACTGTAATTTGTAGCATTTTGGTATATGATATAATAAAATATTTGAAGCCGTCACTTGATGACAGAAAAACAACTTTCTACACAGTTGTTTTAGCCTTATACCCCCTTCACTGGTTCTTCGCTTTTCTTTACTATACAGATGTTGCATCACTTACAGTAGTTCTTGCTATGTATCTTATGTGTCTCAAGAAGAAATACTGGCACAGTGCTTTGGTAATATTTTTTATTTTTAATTTTGATTTTTTTTTTCATTTGTTTTACTAGCAGTGTTTGGTTAAGTTACATTCAAAGTGAAGCAAGTTTCTTGGTAACATATGTCTATACTTGTACTTGGGTAAGTTTTATGGTCTAGTTGTCCTTGGTGGGTCATGTGGGTTGGATAAGGGGTTAAAAATAGGTCATGGTAAGTTTTTTTGGTTTATTGTTTTACTAAATGTACTAAATGTGCTTACTAAATGTGCCTATACATGTCTATGTGTATCCATGCTTTGTCTACATATGCGTTATTTTCTTCCAGTGTGTTTGTTGAAAATAATAATAATCATAATCTTAGTAATAAAAAAAAATTTAAAAATTAAAAAAAAAGAGGAATTTTCGCGAGCCGGGGGTCTCTTTCTGAAGCAGCCTCTCTACCTTTCTTGGGGTAGGGGTAAGGTTTGTTTTCATCTCTCCCCCCCAGACCCTACTTCTAAGTGGGATTTCACTGGGTATGTTATGTTATGTTATGTTATGTTGCATTGGGTTAACATGAACCACTTTAAGTCTACAAAATTTTATTTATTTATAAATAGTTGACTTTTCAACTATGATTTTGAACTCTATATTTATCTATAATAATCTTTTCTTTTTCTGTTGAAATGATTTAGGAGGTTTTATGCATAAAAAACACTTTGGGTGACTTTGACATGTTTTATCTGATTTTTTTAGGTTACTTTTTTATTTTGCATGTTTGAGAGAAAACATAGATTCAGATCTACCCATTCAAAAGTTAATGGATCAAATTGCCACATCTAGTGAACATTATAACATGTTGAGGTCTTTCTGAATTGTTTCCATCACTCTTTGCTCTATCTGGTGTACAGAATTAATATACAACTTTTTTGAAGTTGATTATGTTGCGAATCAGTTTATAGTGTTTGGTAACCTACTTTTGCTTATGATTATCTAATTACATAAATGCCAAATTAATAGTTGTCATAACCAGTTTAATACTAGTTGCAACAAAAGTAATTGTCAAATTCAAATGGAAGAGTAGGGTTATTTATTAATCCTTATTGTACCATTATTATATCAGCTACTTTCATAAGCAATTATCATATTCCAAACAACTTAACACCATCAAAAGTCATTTTCATGTTTTGTTGAGGGCCTGAGACTAGCATTTGTACCTTTCTTTCATCATGTCTTCAAAAATACAAACAAAACAAGTGTTTGGCAGGTTAACCCAACATGACAACTTGTTATCCAACCAGTCATTTTTGCCAGCATTGGTATTGATTATAGGTGCTAGACTAAATCAATATAGCATGCTTTACATCTAAACATTTGGCCTACCTTATATGATAATATAATATATGTATGTATGTGTGTGTATATATATATATTCTTATATCTTACTTGTATACGAAGGTCTACATTTTTTGAACTTTTAAGAAATATCATGATGGATGTTTCTCATTGTAGTAATTGATTTTAACAAAATTTTGCAGCTTGGAGCTGTTGCGGTGCTTATACGTCAAACAAATATTATTTGGATGCTATTTGTTGCATGTATTAGAGTTGTAGATCTTGTTCAAGCTAAACAGAAGCATGAAGATAATATTTTACCAGAGCCTAAAAATGACCTTTTTGTTTCGAGTAAAGGAGTTAATATCAGTTCAAATTTAAAAAAGCGAAGCTCTGTTACTGCTATTTCAACTGCCAATCACGAAATGAGTTTTACCTCTCATCGTGACCATTCATCAGGTTTGCTTCTTGTTATTTGCATTTTAATTTCTCAAATATTTATTGTGGTATGCGTGATATGAAATTGAGTATGAACATAAAAGCGTGTCACAAATAATATTAGTTTACAAGGAAAGAATGTGAAACAGACCTGGCAATCAGTTTATTTTACAAGGGGTTTTGTGATTGTTTATTACTAAATAATAAATTTTCTTTGGTTATCAACTTCCATTTATTACAATTACTAGTTAGATAAGTTTCTTGCCAATCGATAGGATATTAGCATTCATAAGATGTTAGGGGTCGTGTTTTGTTGGGTGTCACACACATTATTCATACTCACCAATGTTACCTAAATCGCGGTACGCTCCGGTGCGGGTACACGAACCGGGTATGCGATTCTAAGGGTAAGTTTTTATTAAAATTATAACTCTAAGGGTTAATAAAGATAAGTTTTAACATTTTTTTACACCTAAAACCCGAAAAGAGTCCGTCATCGATTTTCATCGCTAAATCATCTTCATCCTCTGGCCATCCTCGTGCCATACAATCCCTTTCTTCTTTGCAATTATAGGCAATTCTTCATTATCTAAAGAGATAGTGTCGGCCACGAGAATCAATGGAACGGGGAACATGAATCGTCAGAGATGAATCGTCGAAACGGAATATTCGTCGTACCATAACAGCGCAACTCGCCAAACCTTCTCATTGAAATCGTCGTACTGGAGCTTCTCACCACCGGAATCAATAAAACGAGATTGTGATCCAAATCGCCGAACCGGATCGATCGAAGACTAGCGCTTTCCGATCCGGTACACCACTATCCAAAACGTAATACGCAAGGAATCTAGCGATTTTGGTAACGATGATACACACATGAAAGCAGTAAATGACACAAGCAATTTAAAGTGGTTCGTTCAATGTGACCTACATCCACCGCGCTGCAACTAGGGTTCATATTATTAAGTGCTCAGAATCAAGGTTTCATACTTAACCTACGAGCTAAGCTCAAGTGCTCAACTCGAGTGAGACCCATTAGGGTAGGCTGGATTAAGAAGCCTCCATACTCAACAATCTCCCATTTGGAGGGTTTTGACAAACTTCAAACTGTGTTCCGTCTTCATTATGTACTTTATGTAATCTTTCTTTACCACTAGTTGCAACGACCTTCCTCATCAAGTAACTAGAAGGCCAGTTGAAGCTATGAATAACTTCAACTTCTCTAATGTAACCAACTTTAGACAAAGTATTAAAAGAATTTTCAGTTCCTCTACCCTTTAATTTGCATCCGGGTACCATAACCAATCATCCCTTTGATAAAATGGTATCTTAGCTGCATGTGTTTCGTTTTGCCATGGAACACTTGATTCTTCCGAAGATGAATCGCGCTATGATTATCACAATTCAAAGGATTCTCGAGTTGTTTCTTTCCAAGTTCTAGAAAATTCTTTAACCAAATGACTTCTTTACTAGCTTCAACAACGACCGTATACTTGGCTATAGTGGTTGAAAGTGCAACACTTTTTTGCAATCTAGACATACAACTAAGCACAATTCCTCCCATTGAAAAAAAACATACCTAGTAGTGGTTTTATGCAAATCCTTGCAACCCCTCATGTATGCATTCGTATAACCCCTCATATTAGTATCTTTACCCTTGAAATATAAATCCATCCTTGCAACCCCTAAGGCATAATTATCGATAGCGAATAGCGGTAAATAGCGATAAGCTACCAATATGCTACATAGCGAATAGCGACGAATAACGACCGCTATTTCGTGTTTAGCGATAAAATAATATAAAAACTCAATAAATATTTTTAATCATCCAAAATAGCAACAAAATAAACATTCATAGTTTTACACCAAGAAAATAGCTAAAATATGTTAATAATTTGTCACTACTACTCACTTAAAGTCTCATAAGTACACCCTGAAGCCGCTTCCTTTAGCATTTCTAAACTTTAAACATATAAGCAATTACTAATTCAGTGAATTAAAGACCCAAACAAAAAAAAACATAGGCTGAAGTGCAAAACTAAATTTAGATGCTTATAACTAATAGACCATATATATCTACTGTGATAAATATGGAATAGATAGGCATAGAGTAAATAATTTTGTATTTGATTCAGTTATAATCATCCCTAAAATTATGGGATTGTATGTTTTTACCATTATATATTGAATACAAGGCAAAGGGGGAAATCAACCCATTGATATCATCTTTTATGGTATCAAGAGCCTAAAAATTCGCCCCCCCCCCTCTTCTTCTTCGGCGAATCTCCGATCCTCTCTCCCTCCCATCTCCGCTGCTACTGCTATTCACCATGGATAAAATTCACACGGCGATTACAGTTACCAACATCCACAACTTCATCCCCGTTAAATTAGAGATGGAACAAAGCCAATACACCTCCTGGTCCGAACTATTCAAAATCCATTGTCGGGCGTTCGATGTAATTGACCACATCCTTCCGCCCGATCCTATTCCGGCCCCAAAACCTACCGACAAAAACACGGAACCCCCCTTAAACCCAAAACCCTCACCGGAATTATGGAAACGCATTGATTCTATTGTCCTTCAATGGATTTACGGAACCATCTCTAATGATCTTCTACACACTATTCTCACGCCGGATACCACCGCTGCCGATGCCTGGAAATCCTTGGCCAATATCTTCCAAGACAACAGCAACACCAGGGCTGTTCATCTAGAACATAAATTCAACAACACCTCCATCACCAACTTCCCCAACGTAACCAGTTATTGCCAGGCACTCAAACTCCTCGCTGATCAATTATCCAATGTTGGCCACCCTATCAGCAATCAACGATTGGTTCTACAGCTCATATCCGGTTTATCTGATCAATATGAGGGCATTGCTACCATCCTTCAACAGACGGTTCCCCTCCCTGATTTCTATGAAGCCAGATCCAAACTCATCCTTGAAGAAACAAGAAAAGAACATCAGGTCACCCACAATCCGTCTACTGCCCTTCATACTTCAGCACCGCAATCCCAGGACACCTATCAACCTCGCACTGACTCCAGGGGCCGTGGTCATGCTTCTTACAGGGGACGAGGTCGCAATGGCAGGGGCCGCAACAATGCGCCAGTTCGTGGTCGCACCAACAATCCACCTACATCCACCTGGTCTCCACCTCCTTGGCAGCACTCCCCTCGTCCCACTCACTGGACTCTAGGATGGGTTCCATCTCAAAGCTATGGCTCAGTTTTTCCCCCACCAACTCCCCCACCTTCATCTACCAAGTCATCGCACTCCTCCCCGTGGCCTAACAACAACCAACCTACTTGGCCGGTTCCACCATGTCCCTATCCATCCACTCCCTCACATCGCTCCCCTTCATCCCAAACACAATTTGCTGGCATCCTCGGCTCCCATCCAACAACCACACCTTATACACCGTCTGAGCCCACTTACACCCCTACTGACATTGAGCAAGCTATGTATACCATGTCCTTGAACCCACCTGACAACAACTGGTATATGGATACGGGTGCCACCTCCCACATGACTCACTCTTCAGGTAACCTACAGTCTTATTTTAAAACTAATTCATTAAATAACATCACTGTTGGCAATGGTTTCCAAATCCCAATTCATGGATCTGGAAACACTACACTTACCCCTCCTTTTCCTCCTTTTAAATTGAACCACATATTACACTCTCCTTCTCTTATCAAAAACTTATTATCAGTCCGAAAATTAACTACTGATAATTCTATATCAATTGAATTTGATCCCTTTGGTTTTCTTGTGAAGGACTACCGGACTCAGATTCCACTCACTCGATGTGACAGCACCGGCCCACTTTATCCTCTCACAACATCTTCTGCGTCTTCTTCAGCGTTTGCAGCCTTGGCTCAAGATATTTGGCACTACCGACTTGGTCACCCAGGACCATCTGTTTTGCATAGTCTTAAGACTAATAA
The DNA here is from genome assembly GCA_009363875.1 of Mikania micrantha. Taxonomy (NCBI): domain Eukaryota; kingdom Viridiplantae; phylum Streptophyta; class Magnoliopsida; order Asterales; family Asteraceae; genus Mikania; species Mikania micrantha. The sequence continues at coordinate 7,043 of SZYD01000852.1, read as the reverse complement.
TTCAATTCATTGTAATAGACTTAGTCGTTCATTTTTTTGTCAATCTTGTGTTTTTGGCAAACAAATAAAACTTCCTTTTTCTCCTTCTGTTAATTCTACTTTTATGCCTTTTGATATTCACAGCGATGTGTGGACCTCCCCCATCCCAAGTACGGGCGGTCACCGGTACTATATTTTGTTTCTTGATGATTACACCAATTTTTTATGGACATATCCCTTAACTCACAAATCTCAAGTATATACCATTTTCACACAATTTTCCACAATGCTTAAAACTCAATTTGAACGAACCATCAAGTGTTTCCAATGTGATAATGGCACTGGGTATAACAATACCCAATTTCACAACTTCTGCAATCAATCTGGAATGCAATTCAGGTTCTCTTGTCCATACACCTCTTCCCAAAATGGTAAGGCGGAACGCAAGATCCGTTCAATAAACAATATTATTCGCACTCTTTTGGCACACTCTTCTGTCCCCCCATCTTTCTGGCATCATGCCCTTCAAATGGCTACCTACATACACAACATTATACCTGGGAAAACCACATCTTATGTCTCCCCCACCTCTCTGTTATATCACACCCAACCCACTTACAACCATCTACGGATTTTTGGCTGCCTCTGCTTTCCTTTATCTCCTTCCACTACTATTAACAAACTTGAAAATCGATCTTCACCTTGCGTTTTCCTTGGCTACCCCTCCAATCACCGGGGGTACAAATGCTTCAACATTGCCTCTCAAAAACTAATCATCTCAAGGCATGTCATTTTTAATGAATCTGTCTTTCCCTTTTCTGACCCCTCTCCTCACCCAGATTCCTATAAATTTCTCACATCTGACATCCATCCTTCTATATGGTTACAACACCTGGTCTCTCCCTCCACCAGGTCATCCAGTGACAAATGGGCCAAATCCACTGCCACCTACCAACGCAAAACAGTCCCTCCCAAACATCCTCAGCCACATCCCACTGATGTTCCCTCAAACTCAGCCTCCACAGCCCCAATCAATAACCCTTCGACCCAGTCCCCACAACATTCCCCACAAACCACAAGATTACTACAGCCCACTCAAACCACCACATCAAATGTGGTTCCTCAACATCCTGCCTCCACTCCTTCTGCTCCATCTCACCACATGATGACCAGATCCAAATCTGCCATGTTACACCCTCAACACCACTGTAACCTCCATGTCTCCTCAAATGAAATTGAGCCTCTTCCCCGCAATCCCATTTCTGCTTTAAACTCCCCTGTTTGGAAACATGCCATGGTGGATGAATTTAATGCTTTAATTTCAAATAAGACTTGGGTTCTGGTCCCTCGGGAGGCACACATGAATGTTGTCCGTTGTATGTGGATCTTCAAACATAAAACAAACAGCCAAGGCTCCTTAGAACGGTACAAGGCTCGCCTAGTATGTGATGGTCGCTCCCAGCAAGTCGGTGTTGACTGTGGTGAAACATTCAGCCCAGTTGTTAAACCCACCACCATCCGGCTTGTTCTTAGCATTGCTCTGGCTAACTCTTGGCAAATTCATCAGCTTGATGTCAAGAACGCATTTCTCCATGGCCATTTATCCGAGACTGTGTACATGCACCAACCAATGGGCTTTAGAGACCCACATCATCCAAATCATGTATGCCTCTTACAGAAATCACTATATGGACTTAAACAGGCCCCCAGGGCGTGGTACCAACGATTCGCTGACTTTGTCTATACTATCGGCTTTCATCACAGCCAGTGTGATCACTCTCTATTTGTTTACAAACATGGTCAACACACTGCCTACATCCTCCTATATGTGGATGACATTCTCATGGTTACATCATCTGCCCACCTTCGCCAACAATTTCTGGTTCAACTTGGCTCCGAATTCGCAATGAAGGACCTTGGCCCCATCAGCTACTTTCTTGGCATAGCTGTCCAACAGCACCCCTCGGGCCTCTTTCTTTCTCAGCACAAATATGCCTTGGAAATTTTAGAACGAGCTGGAATGGCTTCCTGCAGACCGTCGGCCACTCCTGTTGACACCAATGGGAAATTAAGTGCTCATGACGGGGAGCTCTTCCCTGACATCACCTTATATCGGAGTCTGGCGGGTGCTCTTCAATACCTCACTTTTACCCGTCCGGATATTACCTATGCAGTACAACAAATTTGCATGTACATGCACGCTCCTCGAACCTCACATTTCAATGCCTTGAAACGTATTCTACGGTATGTAAAAGGCACTGCACATTACGGCCTCCATATGTCGTCTTCACCTGGCTCCTCACTGCTGGCCTATACCGATGCGGATTGGGCCGGTTGCCCCGACACCCGTCGTTCCACTTCTGGGTATTGTGTATACTACGGCGACAATCTCATTTCCTGGTCTTCAAAAAGGCAATCTACTTTGTCTCGTTCTAGTGCCGAGGCTGAATACCGAGGCGTCGCGAATGTTGTTTCTGATATTTGCTGGATCCGTAACCTGTTACTAGAGCTGCATCATCCTCCTACTCGTGCTTCTCTTGTATACTGCGATAATGTCAGTGCAATCTACTTAACGGGCAACCCTGTACAACATCAGCGAACTAAACACATCGAAATGGACATTCATTTTGTCCGAGAGAAGGTTCAACGTGGTCTGGTCCGTGTCTTGCATGTCTCCTCCCGCTTTCAGATTGCAGATATTTTCACTAAAGGTCTCCCAAGAATACTTTTTGAAGACTTCCGTTCCAGTCTCAGCATTCGTTCTCCTCCCGCCTCGACTGCGGGGGTATAATAGACCATATATATCTACTGTGATAAATATGGAATAGATAGGCATAGAGTAAACAATTTTGTATTTGATTCAGTTATAATCATCCCTAAAATTATGGGATTGTATGTTTTTACCATTATATATTGAATACAAGGCAAAGGGGGAAATCAACCCATTGATATCATCTTTTAATAACCTAGGTTAGCCAGCTCCAACTCCAATTCAGTCCCGACTCCAGTCGATGTCCAATACTCCAATTCGTCCAGTTCAGTCCAGACTCCAATTTGCCGTCCCATTCACTGATTATCGTCTTTGAAATTTGAGTTAGGGTTGACAATTGGCGTCGTCCAATTCGTCATCGTCTTCGTTCGACCCCGTCATCGTCGTCCAACTCCAACTCTCCGCCCTCCATCGACTATTAGGGTTGACAATTGGCCAAAAACGTTGTGCCGTAGACTATTAGGGTCCAATTCCGTCATCATCGTCCAATTCGTCTGTCCAATTCCTGCTATATTCACGCTATTGGACTGCTAAACACCGATAGCGGTGTGCTCTCGCATCGCGCCGTATCGCGCTAGAGCGCTCGCTACGAACACTATCAATAACTATCAATGTTGTAGAAATCGCTAGGCGCTAGTCGGGCGGGGGGGGTGGGGACTAGGGATTAATCGGCCAACTAATCGGCCTAGTCGGATAGTCGGGCCTAGTCGGCCTTAGGGGACTAGCGATTAATCGGCCTAGTCGGGGATTTTTACAACCATGAATTAACTATGCCCTAAAACTCCTCAGATTTTATCCTTACCCTTGAAATACAAATCCATTTTTTTAAGTCGTTCCAATACCTAAGCAGCCACTTGACTGCCTTTTAATGTTGTTTCCACCGGATTGGACATATATCGACGACCTACCTCTCGACATGTGCTATATCTAACCTTGTGCACACCATTGCGTACATTAGACTTCCTACATCTGCTGCATAAAGAACCTTAACTATTTCAGTTATATCTTAATTTGTTTTCAGACACTGATTCTTTGAAAGCTTAAACTGATTTCCCAAGGGAATGTTTTTGGCTCTGCATTTTTCATGTTGAACTTCTCTAACACTTTGCAGGTGTATTTCTCTCGAGAAAATGTTAGGGGCTATTTGGTTGGGTCTGAATCATTAAGTGCTGAATGGTTAAGATGTCTGAATGATTAAGAGGGTCTGAACCATTAAGTGCTTAACCGGTTAAGGCTGTTTGGTTGAACATCTGAATGAAAATAAAAAAAAAACATTTTTTTATCAAAACCCTAGAGCTGCTCAGCCGCCCCAGCCCCCACCTCCGCTGTCTGAATGGTCGACGCCTCCGTTGTCTGAATGGTCGACGCCGGCTCCGCTCGTCTCCACCTCCGTCCCCGCATCCATCGCCGCCCCATGTGGTGCGAACCACCGATCATGCCTAGTCGGCTCGAAGGTAAGCAAAACACACACTTCTCACCCCGTCTCCCATCCCCATCGACCTCACTTCTCACCTTGGTCGGTTCGAATCAGCCGTCACCACCCCCTTTGTCATCAAGAACCATGAATCGACCTCGAACGAGCGGTGGGGTGTGGCGAAGGGCGCTCTACGGTGCCGCGGTTAGGTGCGACAGGTGGTGTACGGTGCGGCGTTGCGGGGATGCGGTGGTGCGGCGGTGCGGTGGTGCGACAGGTGGTGTGTGATGGTTGTGGCGCGGTGGTGCGGCCGGTGGTGTGCCCGGCGATACAGTCAAGCGATGGTTGTGGTGCTGCGATGGTTGAGTTTTGGCCGGCCAAGCCCCAGAGCTCTCCCTTTCCTTCACGTCTGAATCATTCAGACACATCTTCAAGTCTGAATGGTTCAGACCTCTATTCAGACATTTTGTTCCATTCAGATGTTATTTTTTTTGCGAAACAAATGGTCTGAATCTGAACCATTCAGATTCAGACCCATTCAGATGCTACCAAACAGCCCCTTAGAGAACTGTCTTTACTGTTTCAAAAAATACTCAAGTATGTGTTTGGTAGCACCAAGATCATTCATCTTGAATCCCTCAAAGGCTTGGACATATGTTTCTTCAATTTTCGATCTTCTTCATATCAGAACTTCTAATCAACATATCATCCATATAAAGAAGTAAGATGATATAGGACTTGCTGAACTTCTTGATGTAACAACAATAATCCACTTCACATCTCTTGAATCTGTTTCGACCAATTTTCTTGGAGCCAGTTTTAACCCATACAAGCTTTTTTCATCTTGCAAACCATGTTTTCTTTCCCAAGAATATGAAAACCATTCTTGGCTACACCATGTAGCTGTCTTAACATTTATCTTCTCTAAATGAGTTCTCTGATGAAACAATGCTAAAAACAAGCCTAATAGTAGTCATTTACACAACTGAAGAGAAGATCTCATTATAATTAACCATTTTTCTGCTAGAAACCCTTAACCACCAATCTGGCCTTGTACTGTTTAGAACTATTACTTTAATCCTTGATCTTGTATATCCACTTGTTTTGTAATGCATTCTTCCCAGATGGAAGTTTGGTATAAACACAAGTTCTGTTTTCTCTGAAGACTTCTTTTCATGTTTCATCGCACCCTCTCACTGAAAACCCAAGACATGAGGTGTTGCCCCACTATGGAATAGTGCACCTACACGGCTACTGCAGTGAGTCTTTCGCACTAACAGTTTCAGCGTAAAAATTTGGTTCTCCATTGGGTTTCCATTGAAAGTCACCAGCTTGCCCTTGACTTTCCATTGGCCTCCTCTAAAACTAATATATCATAGCCTAGATAATCTAATTTTCAAACTAAAATTGGACACTTCTTAGGTTGCGAATATAACTAGCATCTTTCAATGTCCAGACAATACCCAGCGAAACTCATATCAACATCACTAATCTCTACAATATCCAATGTCTAATCATCAACTAAAAAACCTTACCAACTGTTCGTAGATTCTTGCCCAAATCGGGGGAGGAAACAACATGAAACGAAGCTCTAGACTCTAGAATCCAATATTCAACTAAACTCTCTAGAATCCAAGATTCAACTTGTTGGATCTTATGATTTTTTGAATGTGGGTAGGGGTAGAAGGAATAACAGGGACAATGGGAGCAAGGTAGGAGTTCTTCTGGAACTCGGAAGAGTGTGACTTGTTTGGGTTGTAGTGAGGTGGGTCATGATAAGAGTTAATGTCCAAAGAAAAAGGAATTGAATAATATTGAGGGTGTTACTGAGGATGATGTGTTAATTTTTAATGTTGACACAACTCTTGGGTCATATGGATTCTCGAGCTTTGATTCATGCCTTGCACAACAATGAAAATGGACATTTTGTCTTGCACAAAAATCTAAAGTTTTTTCATTTATCTTAATTTTTTTAATCTAATCAAAACTTAATTTAATCACACCATAAAATTCATTCAATGTGACAACAAGAAAGAATACGACAACACTTATTTTTACCAATTCTAACAACAAAGTGGTCTTCTTTTTCGTTTATCATGCCCCTATACTTCTTCACAAAATGGGAGAGCTGAAAGAAAAATATGATCTCTCAACAAGATAGTTCGTACACTCCTTCCCCGCCTTTTTCTACTATCTTTTGGCCCCACACTTTGCAACCTATTTGCACAACATCACACCTTCTGAACTTTGAATAAACTCACCCCCATCCAACCTACTTTCTTGGGATCTTTGTTATTCGTCATCCAAACTCTTTATTTTTATCTCAAGAAAAATATGCACTTTGAAACTCACATATGAACACACTAGTTGATACACACTCCAACCTCAACAACTCTGATGGTGATTTAATTGCTGACAGAGGAACTGGGTACATGCAACTTTCAGGAGCATCACTATCTCACTTTTACTCGTCTGGATATCACTTACACACTCTGGTGGATTTTGCATTAACTTAAAGGCACGCTTCATCTTGGTTTGACTATCAACCAAGACTTCCTTGTCTCATACACCGACTCAACCGGTTTGTCTCGATACGTGTATTTTGTGACAATCTCATCTTTTGGCCTTTTAAATGTCACCAAATATTAACTCAATCAAGTGCCAAAGTTGAATACCGAGAGGTTGTTGGCATTGTTTTCGAGATCTGTTGGGTTCGAAACCTTCTTCTTAAACTTCATCAGTCATTCACATTGGGTACTTTAGTCTACTGCGATAACATAAGCGCTATATACCTTTGTGGTAACCCGGTTCAACATAATGTATGAAACACGTTGAACTTGATATCCTTTGTAAGAGAAAAGATGTCTCGTGGTCTTCTTT